>VUQH01010832.1:5577-27919 GCA_015106775.1 Etroplus canarensis
ATGGCTTTTTGCTCACAGAGTTCAGCACAGTTTGTGAGGTCGTCATCAAGGTCATTGATGTCAACAATGAGTTGCCTCTTTTTGAGAAGCATGATGTAAGTGTATACATTATTCGATGCCTAGCTTTTGTTTCTCATGCTGTTTGGCTGGTATTCTTACTATGTGTGCTTTTGTGTCCGAGTGCAGTATGACAACCACACTGTGGCAGAGGACACTCCGCTGGGACACACAGTTCTGACCATTAGAGCAACGGATGAGGATGACCCAGACACTGGCAGCTCGATTATCCAGTTTAACATCTCTGCTGGCAACACTGGAAATGTCTTTGCTGTGGAAACTGATGGCAAAGGTGTTGGTCACCTGGTTATAGCTAAGGTGCTGTATCTACAGTCTCTCTCCTAAATAAACATGCACATTTGATTTCATGTAGCTCACAGGTTCCTTGAAAAGATCACATTAAACGTCTCGGGCTAAATTTTTGTTGTATTTATGTATATTTGTTTTTATATTATACACTCTCTTTATAGCAACTAGCAATCACAAGTTCCTAGAATTACTTCTAAAAATGTACATTAATAAATCTAATGTTTAGCCTTTGAAATATAAAAAAAAATCAAAAACTGAGCTTATGATCCAAAGAAATGTCTTAAGGTAACAACTGAAAACCTTAAGATATATTATCTTGATGATCATGTAGAGCAGAGAAATGTTGTTAATCATCACTTTTGAGAAGATGGAATTGTTCCTTTATAAATGATCTAAACTGATTTTTGAAACAGCTGGTGAGTCATTTCCTGCTGACTGACTAATCAGTTTATTATCTAGACTTCGCTCAAAGATCTAAGAGCAGATCAGCTAAGGTGCAGAGTTTTTTGTAGACGCTTCATGACAATCCTAAATGGTCCTCGTTGACCCTGAAACCTTCTCAAACTTTTTTTTGGCATGCCCCACTTCAGAGGCCAAAAAAAGTTCATGCCCCACACCACGCAATTTGATAAACCCCAACAATTAAAAAAAAAAAAAAAGGATCCACATTGAATTTACTCAAATTAACATTAAACTATTCACCTTATACCTTATACACATTCTTCTGGTTTTCTGCCCTCCACCTTCAGTGGCACCACACCACACTAGCAGGGCTCGCTCCACAGTGTGAGAACCACTGGTATAATGCCTGCTTGTCAGGCATTACTGACTAGATTATCACATTATAAAGATCTGGTAGATAATGACTCTTCTGTGACCTTTCAGCCTTATCTATATCTCTCTTCTCTTTGCTGCTTCTTCCTTAACTCTTAGAATGTAACTTTTTCTCTCCTACAGCCTCTGGACTTTGAGTCCTCTCCCATCTACAGGCTCCAGATTGATGCTCGTAACCCAGAGCCACTGATGGAAGGTCTGGAGTACGGCAGTGACTCAACCACCTTTGTCTCCTTGTTGGTCACTGATGTAGATGAGCCCCCAGAGTTCAGTGTGGACATCCTGGATGTGACCGTACATGAAAATATCACCAAAGGATCAGTGCTGCTCACTGTGGAGGCAAAAGACCCAGAGGGCAAAGAGATCAGGTAAACCCACACAGCACTTATGTCTGGGTCTGAAGTGCTTTGAGAATTATAGCTGCACAGCAATGTGTAGTCAGCAGATGCATACAGCGAAGCACAGGAAGGTACAGATAAACCAAACAAGCTACACTACTTTAAGCTTGGAGTTGATATACATAATTTATCTTGATGTCATCAAATCACCTAAACACTGAATTTATCTGACTAGCAAGTTATTACTTGTGTAGCCAGACGGTTTCTGCACCATATATCCCCATTTCTTAATTTTATATTTTTAGTTCATCCCAGATTTACAGTTCTGCTTATTGTATTAATAAGAAGCTGGAAACAGTTCCCCAAAACCGTCTCTTTATTCCTGGTTGAGTGACATTTGCTGAAAACAATGACCAGCTGTTTAAGGAAATTATTTAGACCTTTTGGAAAAAAATGACTAAATTTGTGTCCCATTTTAAGTAAAAATTAAGTCGAAATTTTGGTGTTTTATTGGCCAGGAAACTTTTACAGAACAGAAGCAGCTGAGAAAATTCCTAACTTTACTGTAGACTTGAAATACAGAGTTTATGAATTTCATCGACTAAGCATGGCCTGAAAAGAAAATTTCCCTTCATCTACAGAATGCTGGTAAAACAGTTTTACCTTGACTGATTACGGTATTTCTTTTAGCTTGATAGATAAAATGACTTAATGCTGTGTTCAGTTTCTTCTAAAATAAAGTATGATTGTAGGCCAAACATAAACACACCACATGAGCTTTGGCATTATTCCACTGGATCAGCACTGAACACTGACTGCTAGTTTGAAGTTTCATCTGTTGGGACCACCACATCTACACAAAACAGACTATTGATTCGTTTTGACTACCATTGTTTCCCCTGGCCACCAGCTCAGTGTGTGCTCGATCATCGACTGTGCCAGATTGATGATGGATAACTGTGTGATTGTGTGTTTGTCTGCAGTTATAAGTTGGATGGCGACACTCAGGGCTGGCTGGAGATTGATGCTGCTACGGGAGAGATCAAAATCAAAGAGAAGCTGGACAGAGAGACTCTGGAGACTTTCAAAGTCACTGTCACTGCCTTTGAGAAGGGTGAGAAAAGACACAGCTTAAAAACACAATAGAAGTAGACCAGTAAAAAACATTAGATGTTATTGTAGGTATTTATTCATGCATTTGAGGCCTTTGATTATTGAAAATTCATCAATGCTTGTCTTGAGTGAGACCATGCTCTTTGATATTCCCTCTGAAGCAAACCCAGAGAAGTCTTCTGAGCATGAAGTGCATGTAAGACTGTTGGATGTGAACGACAACAGCCCTGACCTGACTGAGAGGCAGACCTTCATGTGCATTAAGAATCTTAAACCGGTTCTCATAAAAGCCCAAGACCCAGACAGTGATCCCTTCTCCCAGCCATTTACTTTCACCTTCGGCACGAAAAATGGCAAATCACCCAACTGGGATCTGCGCTCAGTTGATGGTATGCTAACACTTGTAAAGTAACACCAAACCATAAGCAGGTGTGTGTTTCTGTATTCAGCTTGGTAATTTTTTCATGTTTTTCTTTGTGTGTCATGCAGATACAACAGCTGAACTGACATTGAAGAAACCACCAACTGAAGATAAAATCTATACACTTCCAATCATGATTAAAGACAACTCGGGTGCAGGTGTTTCAAGGAAGTTTGAGGGTGAGTCCAAAGTTTAAGTTGGGCCTAAAGGTTACGCCTGGCAATATCCTGTATTGTCTGTATTGAGGAGTTTAGTGCTCTCTCCACTAAAGCTTCCAGTCCAACATAGACCTCCCTGCTGCTAAATATGCGGTGGTAGAGACCAAAAAGCTGAGCTAAAAGTAAGGAAATGTTCAACTTGTATTCATCAGGCAGTCGGTGACATGACTAAAAATGAATGATAGTGTGTGTCCTAACTGCTGGATGGGTTAGTAAACAAATCTTTACTCATATCATGAACTTCAAAAGGTGATGATGCAAATCCAATTTCCAGAAAAGTTGGGATATTTTCCAAAATGCTTTAAAAAAACCCCAAAAAGCAGTGATATGTCGATTTCACAATAACCTTTATTTAAGTGAAAGTAGTTTTACTGACCAACTTCATTGTATTTTGTAATGTATACAAATTTAGCATTTGATGGCTGCAACACACTTAACAAAAGTTGCAACCGAGTTAAAATAAGATTGAAAAGTGCACAGAATTGTCATGGAACAGTGGTTTGGAAGACTCCACATAAAGCAGGCTAACTGGGAGCAGGTGGGGTATTATGATTGAGTATAAAAGTAACATCCATCAAAGGATACATTTTTGCAAACAAGGATGGGTTGTAACTCACCCCTTGTGCCAAAATTCATGAGAAAATTGTTAGTAAGCTCAAAAGGAACATTTCTTAATGCAAGACTGCAGAAAATTTAGGCCTTTCAGTTTCTACAGTGCATAATAATGTGAGGATTTAAAGAATTCAGAGATATCTCAGTGCGTAAAGAGCAAAGTAGGAAACTAATGTGAGAGCGTGCGATCTTCAAGCCCTCAAGTGGCACTGTCTAAGAAACCATCATGTAACTGTGACAAATATAACCACCCGGGTTCAGGAGTACTTCAGAAAACCATTGTCACTTAACGAAGTCCATTGCTGTAACCTGAAATGCAACTTGAAACTGTATTACATAAGGAGGAAGCCATGTATCAACTCAGTGCAGAAATGCTGCTGAGGTCTCTAGGCCCAAGCTCATTTCAGATGGACCAAAAGACTGTGGTAGCATGTGCTGTGGTCAGATGAGTGCACATTTCAGCTTGTTTTCATAAAAAACAGGCCTTGAGTTTTCCGCGCCAAAAATGTTATTAAAAGGAAAGGTGATGTAACACAATAGTAAACACGCCTGTGTCCCGACGTTTCCTGAGTGTGTTGCTTTCATCAAATTCTAAATTTGTGTTTATTTATAAAATACAATAAAGTTGGTCAGTAAAACTATTGAAAAGCTTTTTATTTGTACTCTAGTCAGTTAAATAAAGGTTAATCTGAATTAACATATCACAGATTTTTTTGGAGGGGGTGGTTTGGCAGTTTGGAAAATATTCTGAATTTTCTTTAAATGAGATTTATAGATTCAGTGTTGTGTTCACAATTTGTTCTCAGAACCTTGAAAAAATCCACAATTGCACATTTAATGTCTGTCCTGTGATACCATACTCTACATCCTGTCTCCCTCTCTACATGCCAGTGAGAGTATGTAACTGCACAGAGCTGGGCTACTGCTACATCCCGCCAGAAGGACCTGGATTCAGATATGGACTGGGACCCACCATCGGGATCCTGGGTGGAATTCTGGGATTCTGCGGTAATTCTGACAAACCCCAAAATAAATTATCTAATGAAACTGAGTCACACATATACTGTTAGGCTGCCAAATAATGCTAAATAATGAGTCTTTTGATGCTGACTGCAGTAACTGACTTCTGTTTTATGTCTTTTCTTATTGCAGTTATAGTCTTCATTGTAGTGATCAAACGCAAACAGAACCAAAGGAGAGTGCCGAATGAAGAGGAAGAGAGAAACCCCATGATGTAGACACAACACAGACGCTTCCCGAGTCTGTTTTATTTATATATACCAATATCACAAATCACAAATTAGCCTCCAAGGCATTTATAGTGTGCACAACACGCAACACTTTCTTTTTAGAACCTCAATACAGATAAGAGGAAAAGTCTGCCCCATAAAACTTAAACAGGTCTTCTGTATCTATGAGAACAATGCAAGACCCTTATCCTAACTGTAACATTTACCCTAAAACCAAACTAGACTCTTTGACCAACTCAGGATTGTTTAGACTTAAGTTTTTTGCCTGTCTAATAAATAATATAAGCACAGACACACACACACATAAAAATCCCTCGTAAAATTCTCCAGGAAAAAACTCAAATGAGTCCTCACAAGTACGTGCAGACAGCTTTACTTTGCTTATTCTATTTTATTTACAAGAGAGAAATTAATATTATTAATGAGTGCTGTGCATACGTAATTAAACTGTTAGGTGGTCCCATACTAATCACTCATTTATGTATTTTGTTGAATAAATACATTATGATTTCACTGAGAGATTCTGGTTGTTTTATTAGCAGTTTCATCATCTCCCATGATTTAATTATATTTTTGGGTCCAGAGCTTGCTGTGTTACTGTTAAATATTGTGTAACAACTGGAAATATCTTGAAATCTTTAAACAACTCAAACACAGAATGTACGTGTTATGAACAACTTTGTTTTTTGTAATGTGCATTTACTGCTCTGTTTCTCAATAAACAACAAAACTGGGAACCACTTTGGTTTTTACATCATTTTTTTGTCTGTGCCTGTGTGAACACAGGAGAGCAGACACATGATGCAGCAGGTGACATAAGATATGTGAGCTGTACGATATGTGGTTTTTAAAAAAGCTTTTGGTTGGCATTACCCACTTACATTTCCTTTGCTTTTACTGTCCCATTTGCACCCCCTCCTCCTTCCTGCCTGTCTGTTGCAGTCAAGGCCACGGTGCTGCTGCTGCAAAGTGATGGTCTGAGTCATCTCTTTGTCAGTGGGAGACAGGACACAGATTGTTGGTGGTGCTGAAATGAGGATGGCATGATTGTTGGCTTTTTTGCGGCACAAAGAGGCCTTAACAAACAAACAAAACTTAGCATGTGAGAGTTAAATGTGAGTGCCACATGTGCTGCCGTAAACATGTATTCTTCCAATCCATGTGCAGGGTTTGAGTTTCTCTCTCACTCTCTCTCTTTCTCTGTGCATGTGTGTTTGGGATGAGTCATCTAACAGCCTGCTGCAGCTCCCAAAATCCAAATGCAGAGCAGTGTCAGAGGCAAAGGAGCGGGCTGAGCTTCAGCCTCATGATGATGACCTCAATGTGGACCCTCTTCAGTGTTTATGTCTGCTCTCTCTCTTTGCCTGTATCCCAGCAACACTTTCCACAACATACACACACACACATACACACGTACAGAGCTGGTGGGAGAAGTTGAAAGGTTGGGGGACAGAGGAGAATAGGTGGAGGAAAGACAGGTGGAGTAAACTATGTGATGGATGTTTAACTCTGGATATTAAACCTTACCATCAGCACACAGTCTACTGACAGTGTACTGTTAAGCAGGGATCAGATTTGATATATAGTGAATATATTTCATTTAATTGGTTGCTGAGCTTGAATCCATTGTAATATTGTACATTGGTGACTCAGTTTTATTATGTGGGTTGATTTTTATTATAAATTCCATAATACAAACTCAGTCAGTGCTTGCGCACTAATCCTAAAATAAAGTCCTTGCAGCAGTGGAAATGAGGGGTGGAAACAACCAAAATGCAGAGGTGTTTATTTCCAGTAAACTGACTGTCACCTAAAGACACCAATTTTTCCAGACACTCACAGTATGTCAGTGTGATAATGACGTCAAAAAGACACTCTGAGGTACAGCAACAGTTACTGAACAAGATTACACCAAGGTTTGATGACTGTAGTTTGAAGCCAGGCTGCAATACTACAGCCCATCACACACCACAGTGTGTTGTAACCTGGAGCCAGGGTCCTTTTTGGTGTGAGTCATTCTGTGTTTCAACAGGACTTCTGTTTTCTTCACCTCATGAGACCTGAGGTTTGGGATGCAGGAGACGTGATAGGTCTATGCTGAGCAGAATGAAACTTGGGGTGCAGAAAAGCCATAGCCATAGCCAAAGTCCAAAGTCCAAACTCTTTCAATTAACAGTGCCTCCAACGTGAACACTTCAAGTTTTTATATATATAGTTTACAGTACAAGGGCTTTGTGATTAGCTTGTGAATCGTATTAGTGGTGCAGCTTTTCCTTAAAGTTATAGCTTGACATGTTTAAGGATGATTTAAAATATCATCAACCAGCAAGTAAAAATAAATATTAATTAAAACAATAAACAAACAACCACAGCAGTTTCATTCATAAAATTACTACTGAAATCTTGTTAAAGTCTGAGTACCTTCGGCTGCTCCCTGTATTCTCCCGCTGATTAATCTGCATTGGTAACTTGGCAGAGCTTTTTATGCCAGATGCCCTTCCTAACACAATCCTCCATAGTGAGAGGGGCTTGAGCCCCCACCTGGAATTGAACCAGGGACCTTTTGCTTGCAAGGTGAATGTGCAAAAAAGTAATGCACCACACCTCTTAAACATTGAGTTCAGATGTTTCATTTAGTCCCATTGCTACAGGTGTATAAACTCAAGCACCTAGCAATGCAATCTTCCTTTAAAAATGTTTTTGAAAGAATGGGTCATTCTTAAGAGCTCAGTGAATTTGAGTGTGGTGCTATAATAGGATGCCATCTTTTCAAAAGTCAGTTTGTGAAATTTCATCCCTCCTCAATATTCCATGATCAACTGTAAGTGGTATTAAAGTGCAAGGTCACCGAATGCTGAGGCACATAGTGCTTAAGTTACCAAAGCTCTGCTGACTCAAAAACCGCACTTCCAAACCTCCTCTGGCATCAACATCAGCACAAAAACTGTGCCCTGGGAGCTTCATGGCATGGGTTTCTGCGGTCGAGCAGCTATATGCAAGCTTTAAATCCTCATGCACAATGCCAAATGTCAGACTGTGTAAAGCACACTGCCACCTGACTCTGGCGCAGTGAAAACGCATTCTGTGGAGTGATGAATCATATATTTTTATTTGGCAGTCTGATGGAATTTGATGAAGTCTGAGTTTGTTGAATGCCAGAACGTTACCTGCCTGACTGCTCTGTGCCAACTGGTCCACACTGAACCCTGACCTCCAGAAGAGTGGAAGCTGTTATACCCACAAAGGGGGGACCAACTCCATATTAATGCCTAGGGATTTAGAATGGGATGTCAGAAAATCTACTTTAGGTGTAATGTATGTCCAATACTTTTGTCCATACAGCGTATGTTCAATTTGAAATCGGTAAAAAGCATAAAATGCGCAAGAGAAAGGATAAAGAAAATCCGATTCAAAAATCTAAAAAATATTTTTTGCATTTTGTGTTCAAATATAATTTTAAAAAAACAAAAAAACCCCCTCTGTTTTAATTTATATGCTATCACAGCTATTCCACAAAAGTCCAGCTGACAGTATATTTACTGAACTGGTATATAGTGTAGTTTAAGTGCCTCCATTTGAGACTTGGATCTGCAGCATCATCTAGTGGCAGCAAATACTGTCAGGGTCCAACTATCCTGATAAATTTCAGGAGCAAACTGTGTCGCTACTTCACCATGTAATATTTAACCTCTAGTATTTACATGTACATAGTTTCAGTGAGGTCACAGCTCAGGTATATGGACCTTACCGGGGCTTGAAGGTCAGGGTGTGGTATTTAGCGGTGCTTTTATCAACTAAAACAAATAAAACAGTTCCAGGAGCTGTGTATTAAGCATTTTATTAAACCATTTCATATAGAAAACTCAACCCACATGAGTTAAAATTTATACATAACAGCAATGGTGTAACATACTGCTAAAGCTAAATAAATATTTAATATTCATACAGTTCCTTTCAAAAATACATTCTGCTCATTCAACAGCCACGACCCTGTGATTTATAATTAACTGGACAGTAATAGGAGGGTAGTTTGCGGCTTATATTCTCACTATTCAAATGAATAATAAATTCCCAGGATATAACAACCTGTTACACTACTAAATGACCTGTCAGATGGAAAAAATGTGTCCTTTAACCCCTCAAACTCAAATTTTCCTTGAAAGGTTCACAGCTGTAACTGAGTTCAGTCAGTGTGCCTGCTAAGAAGTTCATTAACAAAAACTCTGACTCAAATCCACCACTATCATAATACAGTGGTGTTTCATATCAAGAATAGATCAATTCATTAGTAATGCTTATATTGAAAAAGTAACACAGTGAAGACAGGTAAACATCAGTTTACTTGCAGCTCAGGTCTTCAGAGCCATGCTCTTGTCTTTGCTCTGTGCTACAGTACCCTGGATTTAAAATGAAAACTATCACTCATGTGACCTATAAGATGAAGACATAACTCCACATCGTAAGTTACTGCTTGTTTAAAACATAAGGTGAGCAGTCAAACCACAACCCCGCTTTCACAAGCATTTTTTGTGTAACTGGCTTTTCACTCATTTGGACTACGACTCCTCAGATTTATTTTGAGCTGTAGGAGTCGGCTTTTAGCTCTCATTCTTGTCTACTGGTATCCACATCAGATGACTCCTGCACCTGCAGTACGGATGTAAACACCTTAAAAGTTAAAAGTAATCCAGTGTGCTGGAATAGATCACACTGTAAATGCAGAAAAAACAATGTTTAGATTTACTAAGAATATCTCATACAATAACACAGGCTAAAAACAAATAGATGCAACACTCCTGTTTCCCTCACAAGCAATCTAGAACATGGATAGGGTTGTGTCTGGGATGCAGTAAAGAAACAGCGCATGCTACTGTGGTTACACAGCCCAGTTAAAATCCATATCAGAACAACAGGCTGAGTTAGCACTGTCATTAAAGGCCTGTTTATTTGATTAGCCAACACCTTCTCCCTCTTTGGAAATTTCTAGATTTTCAACCCTGCTGAGATTTTAAGCAGACAAGGTTGTTTGTTTTGGCACAAAGTCAGTTTGTAACAGTGTCTTACCACCCACGAGGAGAAGTGTACATAACAGCAACAGTGGCAGCATAAATAATGTGTTATAAGAAACTTCATCCAGTTTTTAAGTGACATCATTTGACTTTGTAAGAAACCGTAGCAGTGCATATAAACATATGAATTCTTTACATAGTGTTAAAACAATAATATTTAAGGGTTGGACAGATATTTTCCTAATATGGCCTGTTTGTCCTCAGAATGTGCTTAAATATAGACCTACAGTGCACAGTAACAACTGTGTGTGCGCGCATTTACTGGTCAGTGTGAAATCGCTTTTGAACAGCTCACGACTGGCCTTCCTGTCTCTGTGCACCAATCACATGAGGATTGAACTGTGTGATGATGATGGTGATGTCATCGCGGTACATGCGAGCCAGCTCCTCGGGCAGCGACAGCATTTTTGACAGCCTCTCATGGTCTACTGTTCCAAACTCATTGTTTCCTACTGCATGACGCATCAGGTGGGTGGCAGAGTTCTGATCCTCAAATGCTGAAGACACACGAGCCTTTCGTTCCTCAAGCAGTCCCTGCATTTGTCCCAAAGTGACCCTATATCCTCCAACTTTGAGCGGCTGATGCTGATGGACCCCTGTTAAATACTCTCCAACAATACGAATCACTTCCTGCCTGTGGAGGGTCTCCCAGAGGCCATCAGAGCCAATCACCTGCAGACAGACAGGCGTTTTAAGTCAGAAAACATTCAAGTATATGTTCAAACTCAGTGAAGCCAGCATAGGAGCTGCATTAAGCATTATTTACTAATCTGGTGAAATATTAGCGCTAAGAATAAATCGTATAAAATCCATTTCTTCCTTCACAAATATAGCTTTTGTTTAGAAAGGTTACACAGAGATATCAGCCACACAGCATGTAGTCATGAGCCTAGAAACCAGATAACTTCTCAAAAGGTCTTTAAGACTCATGATTTTTTAATTAAATGGCACTGCCCACTCTTTCTTTTTGGACACAAAGAGATACGAAAAGGTACATCTAGAGCATGGATGCCACCTTTGACAAGCATAATGGTACAAACATCAGGACAGAGAGCACATTATTCAGTTCTCAGTGTTAATTAGATATGACTCATAAAATCTGCTGGTGATGGTTGTCATTAGCCAGTGTATTAACATGAAAAGGTGAGACCCCAGTTCCATAACGTTGCTTAATTATATGATAAATATCCAGAGTTCAGATCTTTGAATCAGTGCCCACATCTTGGATTTACTGGATGGTTTAAATAGGTCTAGCACCCACTTTGGGCTCTAAACAGCTTGGTGAATCAGAGCGTATTAAGAAAGAGGACTTGCATAGCTAGCTGGATAACTGTAATATGACTAAGATCAATTTAATGTAATATACTCACATTTATATAGCACTTTTCTATTCTCATTGATTACTCAAAGTACTTTAGACTACAAGCCACATTTACCATAAATTCATACAGTCACACATATATTCATTATTTATACAGTTTAAGCACTTTATCTGTCACTCGTAAGAAATTTAGAATCAACAATTAACTTGGGATGCATGTTTTTGGACTGTGGGAGGAAGCCAGCGTACCCACAGGAAACCCATGCAGGCAGAGGGAGAACATGTAAACTCTACGCAGAAAGGTCCCAAATGGGATAAAACCCAGGAACCTTCTTGCAGTGAGACAACGGTGCCAAACTCCGCTATGATGCCCCATGTAAGCGTACCAATTTTGAATGGTGCAACTTTTAAGTTCAGCACAGTTTTGGAATATTTGAGAAAACACAAAAGTGCAATTCATTGTGATTACCAGTCCAGAAAGAGCTGGATACATTATTTGTACTTGATATAACAGTGGTGCTGCCTCTCACCAGAAAGCGATCCTGTGGTCGCAGTTTGTGGTACGTGATCTCAGGCTCAGCGGTCAAGTAAGGAGGGGTGTGGTAGTTCGGGGGTATAAACTTGGTGTGCTCATTTTCATGGAGCTGATCAGGTCCAGACTCTAACACACGCTTCTGCAGCTCAATGCTCCACTTGAACTTCACATCCCCAAACGCTCGGAAAGGCATGAGCAGGCCGAGCAACCGGTCCTAATGAAGAAGACAGAAATAAAAGGGAAGGTGGTTTTAATAAATGCTGTTAAAAACAAAAGACACACCAGTAAGTAGACTAGCAGGTGCAGTACCTGACGTATGACTGTTTTCCTTTCTGATGGAGGGTGTTCGCTCCGTATCCGAGCCACTTCATTCTCATTCTGGGCATTGTGGTCATTTGAGAGTGTGTAAGCACTGAATGACCCATCCTCCTCCTGCACCCCCAACACTGCCCGAGCATCTCCCGCATTGGCTATAAAGCTTCAGGAACAAAGACAAGAAAATAACAAAGGATGATTTTACCTTTACAGAGGAACTATAAGAGTTATGTTAAAGTAAACTATTATGCATTTATTGTTCATACAGGTCTGGTCCATCAATGTGAGCCACACAGGCTGTTGCTCCAGAAAAGGCCACTCTCAGAACCCAGTAGTGCAAAAAAGCATTTGGGTCTCCAACCTGCATAGCAAAATAGAGACACATGGTGCATATTACACTGGAAAGCACTGACACCTGAGCTTCTCTTTGGGCCATAAAAGTTTAAATTTGGATGCTCACATTTTTGGCATCGCTACTGTGGATTAATGGCGTTATTCAATATATCACTTAATGCGTTAAACAGAATTTAAGTCTTGGCCCAATTCGAATCAGACTTGCATATCTGATATTTTGAATTTGTGCACTGACATCTAATTCTTAATATCAGTTTACAGTACATGTGGACATGCTATAAAAATGTTTCTTATGCAAGTCTTGGGCTATATCTGCAGCCAACTGGCAGCTTCATCACTGCAAGTTTCATAAGGAACTTGGATTAGTGCCAAACTGAGACCCAAATGTCATTAGCTAAAGTAGAAGAAGAAATGAAAGAAATTGCTATAATAATCATATGAAACTGAGTCAATGATACTGAGACTTTGACTTGGAAGCTGACTCTAAAGGACCTCCCAAGTTTCCCTCCTTTTTAAGTCACAGTGAAAATTTGTAGTTAAAACACGAAAATTGGGAACATAGATTAATCACACTAGCATGGACAAAAGGCACAGTTTGGGTGTTTACAGTCCTTACCTGAGCCTCCAGTGAAATATCATTGTCCAGCCTCTTGAAGGCATTCAGCAATGCCTCACGGGTATCTGGAACCTCGCCAGGACTGAAAGCAGAGAACAATATGTGTTAATCAGACAGAGCCTGAGGTCAGCAACAGAAACCAAAAACAACACTATTGGCAAAACAACAGACAGGCCTCTGTTGGTGTGGGTGTGTTGCTACCAGGTACAGATAATGATAAAATAGGAAGCCAGGAAATGTTTGCCAAAGCCAAGGAATGGAGAAAAAATGATACTCCTTTGAATCAGAATAGTCAAGTCTCTGTTGATGCTTTTGACATAAAGGCTAAAAAAATAAACAATGCATTTATAAACATTACAGTATACACGGTACTGTGTAAAAAATCCTGAGCCACTTGTCATTTCTTTATATTTTACTTTGTATTTTTTAGAGTGGTCTTGAACTTCTCCAGGCTTTCTGAAGGTCTTTCAGAGTATTTCTTTGACTGCTTTTTCACGCATTTTCAGTCCAGTCCATGTACCTGACCATTTACAGAGGAATGATTTTTGTTTGTTTGTTAAACCCCTTAATATTGACCTATAGATCATTCAAGCATAAAAGCCACCTGACACAAAGGACTTGTGGATGTGTGTGAAGAAATTTGTCTGTGGTGTGTTCATTAGACACACAGATCAGGAAACTTCATCTTATAGACTGGGACGGACTGATGGGACAGACTATGGGAGAGAGAAGACAATGTATAATGACATGCAGCAGTAGCAAATAACTGCAGGGGGGTTAAAAAGAGGTGGGTGGACAAGAAATACCCAGCACATCATAAGAAGCCCCCAGCAGCCTAAACCTATTGCAGCATAACTAAGCCCCAACCATAAGCTTTATCAAAAAAGGAAGTTTGAAACCTAATCTTAAATAGAGAGAGGGTGTCTGCCTTCCAAATACAAACTAGGAGCTAGTTCCATAGGAGAGGGGGCTCCCATTCTTTTAAAAACTTTAGGAAGCACAAGTAGGTCTGCACTCTGAGAGCGAAGTGATCCATTGGGAAAATATGGTACAATTAGGTCTTTAAAAGTAAATGTGGATACTACACGTCAGCATGTGAGTAAAACTTCACTCTTTCCACTGACTAGCCCCATCAATGCTGTCTGTCATGCTTGTTTTGTGAATTGTTAACATTTGATCTCGCTGCATCTCACCTCCTCCAATGCAGAATTATGACGTCCGTCCCATGTCAATGACATTATATTCAGATGAAATGCAACGTGACCGTTCAGACTGAGGACGCTTTCAAAAATATTGGATGTGCATCTGATTTAGGACCACATATTGAAGTGCCCTAATCTGATTTAAAAAAAAAAAATCAGATCTGTGCTGTTCAGACTGTCATAGACAAATCAGGAGAGTCATATGGGCATAAAAGAAAAGAAAAAAATAAATTAAAAAATCAGATTTGGGCCACTTTTGCCTGTGGTGTGAACATAGTGTTGAACTGGCCTCCCCAGGGCCTGGACAACATTATTAAAGCAGTGTGGGATCATCTTTACACAAACAGAGCAAAAGACAGGCAGCATCCAAAGAAGAGCTTCAGGACGTCCTTCAAGGAGCCTGGAGAACTATTCCTGAAGACTACTTAAAGAAATTACAAGAAAGCTTTTCCAAGAGAGTACAGGCTATGTCAAAGAATGAAGGTGGTGATACCAAATATTGACTTTCAAGCTCATTACAATTGTAAAAATTCTATATTTTGCAAGAAAATGGGTACAATGATTTATTGAAGCATGTGCAAACATAAATGGAAATACAGTACATAAGGCCAACACAAAGAAATGAGGGATGGCTTAAGACTGTTGCACACTACTGTATGCCATGGGCACATATTTGTGAGGCAAACATTGAGCTGAGACCAGTAGGGCTTGCTCTCCCAAGTTTGAGAAATAAATTTTTCTCATTCAAATACAAACTCCAGTGTTTTTTTAAAGACACAGTGGCCTTTAGACGTAGTTGTGCATAATGTGCTACATTTTGTATTCCTCACCTGGTTAGATCGATTAATTCCTGCCAGTAGGTTCGGAGGCTGTTAAAGTAGAGGGTCTGAGCCTCCCTGCTGAAGTAGTCGTTGGGGTGTTTGTGCCACTGTAGGATGGGACTGAGAGCCCTGCCTGCCTCAACTGCTGCCTCAAGCTCACACAGAGTCTCATGGGGCAGCAGTGACACTGCTATGTAGTAAAACAATCTCTCACTCAGTGCCTGCAGAGGAAAGAAGAGAGCTTGAAAAGGTGCCACGGTGACAACACAAACTACTTCTTCTTCTATTTGAGTAATTCAGGACAGCTACCTGACTAAACATAATCTATCTCAAAAGGCACACATTTACTTTGCTCTTAAAATAATAAGCCCAATAATTAATCACTTTCAATCTCACAGCAACAAATGTGACAATAGATATGACTAAGGAAGAAAAAACACAAAAAACAGGTCCATATGTTTTGGGACAACCACATTTTTGTTGTAATTTTGCCTTTTTACACAATAGTGGATTCTAAAATATAAACAAACAAACAAATATCAATGTGACTGAGGTGCAGAGCTTTTTTCAACAGTGGCTGTCTCTTTGCTACTGTCCCATACAGCTTCCACTGGCGAAGAACCCAGGCAACAGTTGTTGTATCAGCACAGTCTGATAGTAGTCCCATCTGAGTCACTGAAGCGTTTAACTCCTCCAGAGTGGTCTTGCCTAAATGTGCTTAGAAGTTGGCCTCCCTCACCAGTCTTCTTCTTGCAAGTCACTCAGTTTGTGAGGACAACCAGGTATAGGCACATACAGACAAGTGTCATACTCCTTCCATTAAGACAAAGGTGTGTTTATACTACAATCAATCGAAGCACGTCATCTGCACTCAGGTGATATCCATTTCACTAATTGTGACACTGCTGGAATCAACCAGCTGGACCTCTGTTGAATTAGATCAGTCCCTTTAAAGGGGATGAATATTTATGCAAACATTTATTTTATTTTATATATTTTTATTAATTGGCATTATTTTTTAAAACTCTGTTTTCAATTTGACGTGACAGAAGCTTTTGTTGCAAATTCTTGTCAAAAAAGCCAAATTATATTGACCATGATTTCATTTATTAAAGCAATAAATGAGTGAAACATCCAAGAGGGGTGAATACTTTTTATAGGCATTACATCTATATTTAATAGAGTGTCTACAATTTAAGCAATTTCCCCTTGTGATTAATAAAGTATTCTGATTCAGATTTTTCTAAAGATTACCATAAACAAATATAAGAAACACCAGTTTCTATTTGTGCAGTGACACAATATGGGATAAAAATCTTTTTTCACACTATGCTGCAAGCAAAAACACAGCTTAAAATGACAAGTAACATAGGATGACCATCTCAGAGCCAGCTTTACCTGTGCACAGGCACACCCTGCGTGGCCATCAAACACACCAAGCAGCATTCCTCGTGTCTGAAGGCACGTGGCTGCACTGCGACGATCTTCTATAGGAGCATTGGCTGGCAGCTGATTACTTTCAAAACCCAGCACTGATGACACATTTTTCCCATCAAACTCTGGCACCTGGAATCACAACATGAACAGTTTTTATTTTAATTTGGTAGCAGCTTCCTATAGCTGAAACCATGATCTTTCTATTAAGACAAGCTTAAAATGAGTGTTCGTTTACTACTATAGATGGCGAGGTGTGTTATGCGATCCCACAAACCTTAAAGCTGTACTCGTTGGCTTTCAGAATGGAGTTAACCTGTGGAGGGGTGAGGATGTAGCTGTGTAGCACCGAGGATGTTTGGTAACTTCTTAATGGCAGGCGTCTTTGCCACATGTGGGACGGCTGTCTTGAGGAAGGTCGTTGAGCAATGAGCCCCAGCTTGGGCTGGTGCTGGCATGGTAACACACTTGAGGCAAAGACTTTGAAGCGGGGCAAACCCCTGAGCAGCTGAGATGTAACAGGCATGGCTGATGGTGCACTGCAGACACACACAGCAGTCAGAGAGAAACAGATGGACACCTTTTATAAGACGCATTCATCTGCACAGTGCAGCGTGTTCTCTGTATGCACCATTAAGCAAACAATGTGCAAACAAACTGTGATAATGTGATGAGGCTTTGCAGCATGTACAAACAGGTAGCATATGCAAAACACAAAATGCTGGTTATTCATGTCAGAATAGCGTAAAAACTGCCAATGTGATACAGTAACATTTTAAAGTTAATATCCTGACAAATCTTTGATTCTATACGTTTTGTTTTTTTTAACCCAATCCCAGCAGTGGCATTTGCATATTTTGCTTGTGTGCAATTTAGATTAAATCAGAAACCACTGGTTTCATCTCAGGCTTTTGATTAACTGTTTGTTAAACTTTTGGAAACTTTCAACAAATTTTCAAATACCCCTTTGGTGATTATAAAGCCTCACCTCTGAGCTAAATGTTACTCCTATGTGGGGAAAAAGAACAGATCAAGGTAAGACATTCTTGTAAATATCAATAGCAGCAATGGAAAATATTCATTCTATATGGTTAAACTTGAGTAAAAGTGCAAATATACTGATTCCTATGGCGATAAAAACACTTTGATTGGTAGGCAAAGCTTAGTTTTTCCTGTCTCAGGTCAGTGGTTTAGATATCAGAGGGAAATCAGGACAGGAATGGAGGTTTAAATACTTATTTCTGTATTTTTTAATCATGACTTTAGAGTTTAATTTTTTTATTACAATACTGACTAAGTATGCTGTGTATGGATTACATAGTACTTCACTGTTTGAAAAAAAAAAAAAAAGTAGGACTAAACAACAGAAGATCTTCAGTGCATAATATGTTAGTGTCACAGCACCACACCTGGGACAAAAAAAAGCTTCAAATTATTTATGGTATATTCGGCTTCTCCCTTTCCCCCCCCCCCAACACAGGGTATCAATCTTTATAAGAGTCTGGGCATACATTTTTATGTTGGATGCCCTACCTGATGCAACCCTCCACTTTATCTGAGCTTGGAACCAGTACTAGGAGTACACTTGTTTGTGAACCCCAAGGCAGTGAACCCCCCAGGAACCTTTCGAAATGTGAGGCACACGTGTACACCGCTACACTATGAGGACACAAAAAAAGATTCAACTTCAATTTTATTGTTGTAACCTTTGTGAAAGTAGGATTTATCTAAGACTGTATTAGTGTGACATTTGTCTTACAAGTGAAAGGTACCTGACTCGATTCCAGGTGGGGACACAAGCCCTTTTCATAATGGAGGGTTGCGTCAGGAAGAGCATCCAAAATAAAACCTCTGCCAAATTACCTACACGAATCAAGCTGCTGGGGGGACCCCTTGAGGGGAAATACAAGGGAGTCACTGAAGGTGCATTTAGTTTTAGCATGGTTTACCTAAAAACTAGAAACTGAGTATATGCTTCTGGAGAAAATTGCACTGATTCCCATTAATTTTGCATAAACATCTTGTTGAAAATGCATTCAGAGCAGGAATGTCAAACCTAAGACACTATTATATCCAAGTTATTCTGTGCCAAAACCACAGATAGGGGCAGTGTACAGCCTCATTCAGAAATGCAAGGACAATGTCATATCTGTATTAATACAGGTTCAAGACATTTAACTATATTTGGATAATCTGGATTACACACAGCACAACTGGCACAGACATCTGGCATGAGTTTTAACTCTGCACTCTTCTCCAACTATAGCTCAGCAGTTTCACATAGTCACTGTTAAAAATAGCTTTGGCAGTAATTCACCCCTGACATTTGGTTCTTGAGAAATGTTCTGACTGGTCACAATGACCTAGTGATTGGAACCCTCACTGCAACTCTTCCTACAATCTGCCCTCATTTCAATATTTAGGACAAGACATGAGAACAGGGTGGAAAAAAACTAACTAAATAACAAATAGGTACAACCCTGAAGCTTCCTAAAAAGATTCCTAACTTAAGATACATCAAATATTTGTTACTAAGTTTCATAAACTGCATTATGTATGTACCTCCAGCAGAAAAAAACTTGATAAAATAAACACTTAAATGTGTACTTTGGGTCTTTTCAAAACACTGTTCTTTTTTTTTGCCAGTGTTTATTGTCTTTTTCAAACTTTTTCACAAACAAATAACATTTACATATTACACACACATACTGCATACCCTTGCATCATTTTTCAAATTCGAATAGACTTAATGAAATTGGATTAATTAACAAATTAAGGAGGAAAATTAAAAAATTAAAATAAATAATTAATTTAATTAGTTTTGTTTTTTTGTTTTTTTTAAAGACTGTACTGTTACCAAAGTAGAACAGCAACTTCAAACTTCAAACATAAAATGACCAGCTCATGAAAAAATGTTTTTCCTGGCATGTTTCACCTGAGATATAGCTGCAGACCCTCAAAATGTGAAAACTTTTTAAAGTTTGTAGACAAATATGCAGCAACCAAGGTGAACTACGTACAAGCTGAACTTGCTGTGTTTGGAAAAAGCTGTGCATCAAAAAAACAAAAAACCAAGCTGAAACTTTGTGAGCGTGACACAGACCACTGAGGGCTAGAGTGACCAGATGTCCCTCTTTATGTGAGACTGCACAGCATTTGTACCCCTGTTTCCTCCCATCCCACACTTTGACTGACTCTGCATGACCTGCACTTTTCCAAAGTCTGGCTTTGACCTGATGCATGTGAAGGAAGCAGGAAAGGATTCCTTCACGTGAAATTGGGTGGAAGGTGATTTTTTTTTAGGGTTTTTGTCATGTTTTGTATCAGCTGTGAGTCTCACAAGAAACCTGTAGCGCCAAAAGATGCTGATGGATGTTTCCCCACTGAAACCCAAATGAGAGCTACACCAAACAACTACTGAAATAAAAGTAGTTCTAACGGTTAGTAGGAATAAAAAGGAGGTACATGAGAAGAAACAATAAACTTGGGCTTTCATTTATGCTCCTTAGATGTAGTGAGGGAGTTGGGAAGGTTGCATTCAAATATAAAGTCCTTCACATGCTAAATTCTTCTCAGAATTCTCAGTAACATGTTCCACACAGACAAACAGGGGATCTGGTCGCCCCACAGAGTGCTCGTCCCAGCTTGGATGTCTGCAATAGAGTTGCCATGTTTGTTGACATCACTAGCCTCTCCTTGCTAGCTGCAAAGCAGGTCTACAAACCCATCAGCCAATATCGGAGCAGCTAGACTACAAACACACAGAAGCAGCGTCGGAGCCACGACGCGACAGTAACCCGTGGTAACAGAAAAGCTGTTACCGGAGTTAGTTAAAGACGCAGAGCAGCAAATTAATGCTAACAGCAGCTAGTAGTGTCGAGGTTACACCCACCAACTAAAACTGGAAAATGTGCGCTTACATAAGACCCGGCTACGCCAGGAACATTTAAAAATCCTCCGGTCTTCACTGCATTTTAATCTATGTGTAGGAAAAGGAGTAAAAGTAATGCGAAATGTACCCTTACCTCAACCACTAGACGTGTAGAAGTTATTTGAGTTCATGGCTTAACACCAACCCCTCTGGTCTGATCATTCGGGAGCGCCGCACCGCATAGTGAACGCTGATTGGTTGAGCACTGACAGGCGTGATGTCATCACGTCATCGCCACGCGCACAAAGGACCACTGCTTGCTTTAGGCTTATAATAATTAATTAGTGGTCATAAGCGGACATTTATCAGCTGAATGTACGGGGAGGGGATCCCAATAAACCAGAAGTGAGACGAAGAGATTAAATGGCACATTCTGGTTATGATAAGCCTTTAAAGCTCTGCTTGAAAAGATCAGCTCTGCTATCAGACCTAAAGCTGTCGATTTTTTTCCTCTCTGAATCTGTGCCTTTATATATATTTTACACATTACACAAGTTTACAAGATAAAAGTGAAACCTGCTATTATGTATACTTTAGAGACAGTGCCTCTGTCAAAAAACACTGGCGGCAGAGCTGTAAGTGGCAGAGTTCAAAAATTGGAAGACATTTAAAAAAGATCTCTGTTTTATTTTCTGTGTTTTCACATCATCATCACTATGATTATTTTGAGTGGGTTGTGAAAGAACCAGGTTGGACCCCCTTTTGCCTTCAGAACGGACTTAATTCTTCATGCTGTAGATTTGACAAGGTGCTGGAAACACTCCTTTGAGATGTTGGTCCATATTGACATGTTCGTGTAATCACACAGTTGCTTTAGATCTGTCAGCTGCACATTCATGATGTGAGTCTCCTGTTTCAGCATCCCAGAGGTCCTGTATTCCTGTATCTGGTGACTGCGGATGCCATGTCAGTACAGTGAACTCATTGTCATGTTCAAGAAACCAGTGTGAGATGGTATGAGCTTTGAGACACGGTGCATTGTCCTGCTGGAAGCACCAATCACAAGATGGGTATATTGTATTTATAAAAGGATGGATGTGGTCACCAACAATACTCAGGTAGGCTGTAGTGTTTAAAGATGCTCAGCTTATGCTAAAGGGCCCAATATCATCTTCTTCTTCTTTCAGCTGCTCCCGTTAGGGGTCGCCACAGCGGATCATCTGCCTCCATCTCACCCTATCCCTTGCATCCTCTTCCCTCACACCAACCCTCTGCATGTCCTCCTTCACTACATCCATCAATCTTCTCTGTGCTTCTTCTTCTCCTCCTGCCTGGCAGCTCCATCTTCAACATCCTTTGTCCAGTATATCCACTATCCCTCCTCTGAACATGTCCAAACCATCTCAGCCGTGCCTCTCTGACTTTGTCTCCAAACTTGTCAACATGAGCTGTCCAGTGGACATTTCAACATCTTCAGTTCTGCCACCTCCAGCTCCACCTCCTATCTTTTTTTCAGTGCCACCGTCTCCAAACCATACATCATAGCAGATCTCACTACCGTCTTCCACCTCCTCCCTACTCTCACTACAGATCACAATGTCGTCTGCAAACATCATAGTCCACGGAGACTCCTGCCTGACCCCATCTGTCAA
>VUQH01010837.1:3395-13557 GCA_015106775.1 Etroplus canarensis
ATTTTGGGTTTTTTTTTTTTTTTTTTTTTTGTTTCATTTGATTATTCAGTCTGTTCCCAGCAGGGGAAACTGCATGTTGTACTGTTGTTGTTCTTGCACCAGAGGTTCAGTGGTCTGCTCATACACTGTATAGCTAACAGGGATCTGAAGCAATCTCCAGCTACACATACGGAGAACAATCTATTCCATCAGTTCATCCGGCCGTGCACCCCCACGGACTACTTCACTGAACCCAAATGGAGGCTGCTGGGAGCTTAGGGGGCCTGACAGCAGCTGTCAGTCACTGCTCCTTGGCCCAAATACCAAGCTGATTGACATCTAAAGGTTGGTGACTTTTATGAAGTGTGCCATTTGCCCTGAGCAACAGGGGTGCTACTTTCCATTAAGCTCTGCGGAAGTGAAAGATTTCTCTATGTGGTGATGTGCAGAGCACAATACAGTGTGCAACCATCCCAGGGAAATCTACTGGGTTAAATAAAACCCAGAGGAAGATTTTCCCCTGACGATTTTATATTTCGAGACTGACAGAATCTTAATTGAGATTTTTTTTGCCATATCCTGTAGCCCTTTGGCATTACATGGATCTAATGTGGCTTGCAAAAGTATTCACCCCTCTTGGCATTTTTTCCCCCATTTTTTATGTTACCACTTATAATTTAAATTAATTTTTTTTTTTACTTTATGTAATAAACCCACACTAATTAGTCCTAACTGATGTAGTGAAATGAGTGAAAAAATTATTTTCAGTAATTAAAAAAGTGGTGCATGCCTATGTATTCTAATTAATGCCCTGATGCCCGGTCTGTGAGTTTTGGTGGACGGCCCTCTCTAGGCAGGTTTGTTGTGGTGCCATAATCTTTCCATTTTGTGATGATGCGTTTAATGGCACACTCTAACACATCTCTGATTGGTTCTTCTCCACAGCTTTGTCCCTGACCTGTTTGGAGAGCTCCTTGGTCCTCATGCTGTGTCTTGCTTGGTGGAGCCTCTTGATTAGTGGTGTTGCAGACTCTGGGGCCTTTCAGAACAGGTTTATAAATATTAGGGCTGTCAAACGATTAACATTTTTAATCACATTAATCACACGGCCGCTGTGGATTAATTTAGATCAATCACAATTAACACCCATTCATTATCAAATGTGCTTCGTTTTGTGGGGGCAAAAAAAAACAACAACTCGTGACTGAAGGCGATAAATTACGAAGGAGGATTAGGGCCATTTTAAAAATAAAAAAGTAGATGGACTTTTTTAAAAAGAAGTTTTGACATTTCGAGAATAAAGTTGAAATATTATTTTGAGAAAAAAAAGTCAAAATAGTGTCGTGAGAATTGGAAAATAAAGTGGCAAATAAAGCTGTCATTTCTAGTGAAGTTAGTGCACGGCTGCTGGAGCCTCTACAGCATGCATGGCGTTGATGAGTTAGTGAAATCATACTTCAGAGTCGATTTTAATAATAGGGAAATTGTTTTTCTTTTAGCACATGAACACAGTGTGGCTATAAGTATAAAGACTGAAGAGACTGTGCAGAAAATTACGTCTGTTCAGATGAAAGAACCACGCACACTTGGACGAGTTGACCGCATGTGTGCAAAATGACTGGTAACGGACAGACGCAAGGACACTCTGGCAACTAGAGATCACATAAACCTAACATGAATAGAAATGACAGCTCTATTCTCCACATTTCCACTTTTTCTTGAAATACTGTTTTGACTTTAGTATCGAAATTTCGACTTTATTCTCCAAATTCAAAAAATTTATTTTAAAAGTCCTTCTTTTTTTTTTTAAATGGCCCTAATCCTCCTTCGTAATAAACACGTGTTTTAATTACTTTAAAGAACATATATGGTGAACAGTTATAAAGCATACAATTTGTCAGAGGCAGATTTACTGAGGCCCCCCAATGGTGGGTGAGGGTGATGAGGCATAAGTCAAATCCCCCTCACCCATCCTCACCCCATTACTTTAAGCTGGAAGTATTTTTTTTGTACTTACATCGATGGGGCCAGTATGATCCAACTGGATCGAGTTGGTTCTGCTGCCAGATGGCGCTGGAGCACCAATCCGCGCCACTCAGCGAAATTGTGGGATTCTGAATCATTGTGTGCTGCACATGCATTAATTGCAATAAAAATTTTAATCAAATTAATCATACAAATTAATTCATCTGGAGTAATGCAATAATATTGACAGCCCATATATATGTAGCATTAAGACTTGTAGTGTGAACGTAGCCTAGCTTAATGCTCAATTTTTTTTTTTGTTTGCGTGGTCGTTCACTTTATAAATTCAATGCCAGCAGTGTGAACTCCAGCGTGAACAGTCTACGGCCCTGAAGTGATGCACATGTGCAGAAGAAGACGTGCAGCACGCTGTGTTTACAGAAGTAAACATGGATGCTACACATGTCAGCGTGTAAGTAAAACTTCACTTTCTTTCCACTGACTAGCGCCATCAACGCTGTCTGCCACGCTTGCTCGGTCCATTCTTTAGATTTGATCTCTCATCGTGTCGCCTCCTTCGAGTCAGAATCATGACGTCTGTCTCACTTCGATGATGTAAAAGGTGGATGAAATGCGACATGGCCGTTCAGACTGGCCTCGCTTTGGAAAACATCAGATTCGTATCGGATTTAGGATCACATATGGAAGTGGCCTGAATCCATCATCAAAAAAAATCAGATATGGGTCACAAATGGACAAAAAAATTGGATTTACTTTTGCCAGCCACTGTAAGTACAAGAGAAATACTTCTCCTCACTAATGTACTACAGTGTTTCAGTGCAAAATGGAGCTCCGACATAGACAGAAAAGGCAAACCTGCTTTCATCACTGCCAAACTGTGTAATTGGAAACCAAATAAGTACAGGATGAAGTTCACAAGCAGGGTCTTCCATAGCTGTAAACCAGAGTGACAATGATCCAGCTTCAAAGCATATGACCAAATGCCTGAGAGTTGGCTCGACACGAAGTTGACAACAAGGAAATTATGTCTAAAAATAACCGACAAGTGCCAACCCAAAACAGGTTTTTTTTTTTGGCTCAGTACGCGAGAGGCTTTAAGCTGAGATACTTCCTGATTTTAATAGGATGTGTGACCTCAATCCACAAAGTTGAGTGTTAGACTCAGAGAACCATTTTTCGAGTCTGCTTAGTGCGGCCGGCATCTTATTCACATCTACATCCACATAGCAATACATCGGTCAGCCAGTACTGACCAGCAATACTGGGACAACATCTTTATTAATACTCCTGCAGAATGTAATGCATAGTTTGTCCAGTAAGGGTCACAGCAGGAAGCAGGGGCCATACAAACACTCGCAGGCCACTTTTTTAAGTATACCTCTTTAACTGTTAATTAACAAAAATATCTCATCAGCCAATCACACGGCAGAAGCATTTAGGCATGTAGACATGGTGAAGACGTAAGATTAGGGAAGAAAGTTGATTAAAGTGGCCACGCGGTGGTTGTTATACCCAGACGGGCCAATCTGAGTAGTTGACAACCTGCTGATCATTTTCTCTGGGTGAAAAGGTCTTGTTGATGTCAGAGGTCAGAGGACAATAGGTAGAATGCTTTGATCTGACAGGAAGGCAGCAGTAACTCAAATGACCACTCGTTACAACCAAGGTATGCAGAAGAGCATCTCCGAGCACACAACATGTCAGACCTTGAAGCAGATGGGCTGCAGCAGCAGAAGACCACACTGCGTGCCACTCCTGTCAGCTAAGAACAGGAAACTGAAGCTGCAGTTTGGACAAGATCACCAAAACTGGTCAAGAGACGATCGGAAAAACACTGCCTGCTCTGATGAGTTTCAATTTCCGCTGCTACATTCAAATATATACTACTAATTTGACCAGCGGGCTTTTATTTTGACACAAGCTTCCCAGTCCTCAGCACAGATCGAAGCTGAAAAGACTGAGGTATCCCCACAAAAAGATTGCTGGACAATAAACATACAACAAACCCATGACTTTCCCTTTCAATATAACTAACATTCTGTATTTATTGTATTATATATTACATTGCATAAAGAGGTGGTATTCTAACAATTAATACCGTATGTGAAGACATTTCGTCATTAACAGCCGTAATTGGATCAATAAGTGGTCGAATCCAAGCACTCCTAATGAAAAGCAAATCTCAAGCCACTCTCAACACACAAGTCCTCGAGTTAGAAAATGCTGAACACCCACAGGATTTAAATCCACGCTGCAAATGAGTCTCCCATTTCTTGGTCAGCAGCTTTGTTTTTGCCAAGCAGCCACCCACTTACAGGGAGGCTGCTCATTAAGTGATCATACTGTAGGATCATCAAAAAAAAAAGTGGGATACCAGGAAAATTTGTGGGAATTCAATTAATTAAGGTGCGGCGCTCCTTGCCAGCTCAGTTTAGCCTAAAATACACGTGCTCTGACAGCATCACCCCAGGTCCAAATGAATCTCGTTTCACTCAAACAAGCACAGAGCCTTTTAATGAGATGCATCCTGAAGGATCAGACTGTAAACAGCAAAAACATGTTCAGGTGTTACAGAAAAAATAAGCCGAGAAACCTGATGGCCTAATTATGTACCTGCACAGCTGGTCAGTAATTTCCTATCAGCTTAGCAGAAGAAGTGGTTCAAAGGCAAAATCATTTTCATGGCTGGTCAGTCTGTCAATCAAACAACAGAACTGTCCTTTTCATCAGAATACTTTATTAATCCCAGGGGGAAACTGTATTTTGTCAGACAGTCATATATAAATTTGAAAGGCAGCGGACATAAATTTGAGAAGTAGAAATATGCTAAAAATTAATAAACCTGTCTGTATTAATTGCCATATGTATCATAACTCTAAGTGTAGTCTGTGTCTCTCTTTGCTCTCCTCTCTCTTTCCTCACGAGGCAGATGGCTGCCCCTCCCTGAGCCTGGTTCTGCCGGAGGTCTCTTCCTGTTAAGAGGGAGTTCTTCCTTCCCACAGTCAAGTGCTTGCTCATAGGGGCTCACCTGATTGCTGGGGTTTTCTCTCTAATACTGTAGGTTCTTTACCTTACAGTGTGAAGCGCCTTGAGGCGACTTCTGTTGAGAATTGGTGCTATATAAATAAAACTGAACTGAACTAAATTAAACACTGTGTACAGCATGTAATATGTACAATATTAAAATGTCAAGAGGTCACAGTTAGGATTCGTAGAGTGTGATGTCACAGGTAGGAATGATTTCCTGTGGCGTTCTGTGGAGCATGGTGGTGGAATGAGTCTGCTGCTGAATGTGCTCCTGTGTCTGTCCAGCACATCATGGAGAAGGTGTGAAGGATTGTCCAATATTGTCCTTAACTTGGACAGCATCCTCCTCTCTGACACCACTGTCAGAGAGTCCAGCTCCACACCCACGACGTTACTGTCCTTGCAGATCAGTTTGTTGAGTCTGCTGGTGTCCACTACTCTCATCCGGTTCCCCAGCACACTACAGCATAGAGGATGGAACTGACCACCACAGACTCATAAAACATCCAGCAGATACTGAAGGACCTGAGTCATCTCAGAAAATAGAGCCATTCTGGCCCTTCTTGTAGATGTCTTCTGTGTGTTTAATGAACTCCAGCTTATTGTCAATGTGAACACTGAGGGATCTGTAGTCCTCCACTGTCGCCACACAGACCCCATGGATGGAAACAGGGGCCACTGGTGATGTGTTCCTTCTCACGTCCACAACCAGTTCTTCAGTCTTTGCCATGTTAATCTGCAGATGGTTCTGCTCATTCTGCTTGTTGATAATTCATTTTCAGATCATTACTGTTGAGGCAACAATTATTTTAATTCACTTTAGCTCAGTGTAGTGGTTTACGCATTTCCCTCACACGCGAAAGATCCTTAGTTTGAGCCCAGGTGGAGATGCAAGCCCCTTCCACAATGGCAGGGTTGCATCAGGAAGGGCATCCAGCATCAATTCTGGGCCAAATTATCTATGCAGATTTATGCACTATGGAGACCCCTTAGGGAAATACAAAGGAGCAACTGAAGGTACTTTTTATTCTTGTTTTCATTGTGGTTATTGGACCAAATTCTTGTTCTGATAAGCTTTTAATGGGTTTGGCACGGCCCGTGAATTTTATACAGGTGTGTGACCCACGGCTAAGGGGTCTTCAAAATACTTATTATGCAATTTAATTAAAAACTGCAGACATACTGATAGGGACCATTAACACCACTAAAATAGCATACTATGTCCAGTACTTTTCTTTGAGCAAATAAAAACTCAAAGTGGACACAAACGGTCTACACACCCCTGTTAAAATACCAGGTTTTTCTGATGCAAAAAAATGAGACCATGATAAATAATTTCAAAACTTTTTCCATCTTTAATGTGACCTATAACCCATACAATTCAACTGACATAGAAACAAATCTGAAAATATAAAAAATTAAAATGTACAATAAGCTGGTTGTATTAAGTGTGCACACCCTAAAACTCATACTTTGTTGAAGCACTTTTTGGTTTAATGACAGCATTCAGTCTTTTTATGTACAGACCTGCCAACAATTTAAGTGACTGATTAACTTAAAGGAAGATCAGCTGCCCTCGTAGGATTTTCCTGACAATGACTCAGTTCCATCCATGGTTCACAGAGAGCTGACAAAGCATTAAAGGAATCTTATTGTTCAAAGAGATCAGTCAGGAGAAGGGGACAAAAACATTCCCACTGCATTACATATACCATGGAACACAGTGAAGACAGTCATCAAAAAGTGGAGAAAATAAGGAACCACAGTGACGTTACTGAGAACTGGACGCCCCTCCAAAACTGATGAAATGATCAAACGAAAACTGGTCAGGGAGGCTGCCAAGAGGCCTACAGTATCACTGAAGGAGCTGCAGGAATTTCTGGCAAGTACTGGCTGTGTAGAAAATATGGCAACAATCTTGTATTCTACATACGTCTGGACTATGGGGTAGGGTCGCAAGACAGAAGCCTTTTCTTACAAAGAAAAACATCCAGGCCCGGCTAAATTTTGCCAATAATACATCAGGTCTCCCAAAACCATGTGGGAAAACGTGTTATGGTCTGATCAAACCAAGGTTGAACATTTTGGCCACATTTCCAAAAGGTATGTCTGGCACAAAAACAACACTGTTCATCACCAGAAGAACACCATACTCACAGTGAAGCATGGTGGTGGCAGCATCAAGCTTTGGGTTTGTTTTTCTTCAGATGGAACCAGGGCATGTAGTGTAGTGTGGGGAGTTTTAGGGTGTGCACACTTATGCAACCCGCTTATTATAGATTTTTCCTTTTTTAATATTTTACCCCGAACAGATTTGTCTCTTCTTCAGTTGAACTGCACAGTTTATAGGTCACATTAAAGGAGGTTGAAGTTTAGAAATGATTTCTTGTGATCTCATTTTTTTACATCAGAAAAACCTGGTATTTTACCAAGGGGTGTGTTCACTTTCTATGTCCACTGTATGATGGTGACCCATGACAGCGGTCTGTCATGGAATCTCTCATTTCTCTCAGGGATCAAGGAACCATCCAATGCACAAGAGTTCAATCTGTGTTAGGGCTATAAGGAAGTTCTTGGAAGAGTTTCTCAATACAGATACAGTAGAATACAGAGGTGCATTGGCAGTGTGTAGTTTGTCGATCACAGGAATTCACAGGGAGCTTGGTACATCATAGGATAAAACTGAATTTTTAATGAATCATCCCACTCACCATCAGGACACTACACTCCCCAAAACTTCTTCATACTTTGAGTCCCTAACATCATATTTTAAACCTCAAGTAAAGAATCTCTGTTATTTTTTTATTCTTTTCTCAAATTTGACCCACAGATCAGATCAGTAGTGAAAGTCAGGTCTCTTAAGCTAAGACTTATAGCCAAAGTTAAAACATTTCTTTATTAATGACCTTGAGATGGTCATTCGAGCTTTTATTGTATCCAGACTTGATTGCTACCACTCATTATATATTGGAGCGAGCAAAACACTAATATCACGTCCAGTTGGTTCAGAATGCTGCTGCCTGACTCCTGACTCCACATGGAAGCGTCATCTTATCTCCCCTGTCCTTTAATTGTTGCCCTGGCTTCCTTTGAAGTTTAGGATCAGTTGGTTATCTACCAAATCTTTTAGAATGCTGTGTCCCGTGCCACTTACTCAAGCCTGCTGATCAGCAGTTTTTAGGGATTCTGAACTCCAGATTGGCTCTCACAGCCGTCCGGGCATTTTTAATTGCAGCCCCAAAACTCTGGGCTCCCTCTTCATATTAGATCATCATTCTCACTAAAAGACTTTAAATCCCAATTGAAAACACATCTTTTCTCACCGGCCTTTAAATCTTCACATTACTGTGCCTTTTCCACCACGTTCTGCTGTGCAGCACTTTGGTGTGTTGTGTTTAAATATGCTATAGTAATAAAGTGACTTGCTTGACTTGAGGGGTGCTGAGTCCAAGCACTAGTTTGGTGTCAATAATCTACATGAAAAAGCTGACAGTGATGGGCAATCTGCTCCTCCTTCTACCGTCCCCCGCTATGATCGTCGATCACTGACACCATCGTCACCCTCCATAATGTTTCCATCCTCCATAACGTGTCACCCAAACACAACAGGCACCACAGATTTCTCTCTCACCAGCACACGCACATCAGGCAAAACCTCTGCCAAATTACCAGTGCGGATGAATCCATTGTGGTGACCCCTTGGAGAGAAGACAAGCGAAAAGCTTAAGGTACGTTCTTAGCATGAAGAAACTTTTGCACATTCATGTACAATCATGAACAATTAGTCTACCATAATTAGTGAAAATAAGTGGGAGGACATCAAAGGGACAGCTCAGGTTTGAAGACAAAGTCAGAGTCAAAGGTGAGATGCTTTGGACATGTGCAAGCATGTTGAAGATGGAGCTGCCAGGCAGGAGGAGAAGAGGAAGACCACAGAGAAGATGGATGTAGTGAAGGAGGACATGCAGAGGGTTGGTGTGAGGGAAGAGGATGCAGGGATAGGGTGAGATGGAGGCAGATGATCTACTGTGGCGACCCCTAATGGGGGGAGAAGGAAAAAAAGAACATCATCAGCTTAATATTGGCCTGTCTCTTTCTTCCTGTAGACCAATAGTTCTCTTAATTCATTCAGTCTTTTGTAAAATGGCTCACCTTTCTCTTCTCTACACACATAGCAGAAATTTTCCGCCACAAACCCATATTCCATCTATCTATTCCAGGGGTCACTAACAGGCGGACCGCGGGCCGGGTCCGGACCCAGACGCTGTCCTATACGGACCTGAACCTGAACCTGAGGCCAAAACAGAAGGTTATGGAAAAACCTGACTACGCGCTTCTATTTTAACTGGCGCAGCTTTTTTTGTCTTTACGGTAAAGGCTTAGCGAATGAGGAAACGCACAGACCAATTACATGTGAGTTACACAAGCCATGTGATACCACTCAGCCAATCAAGTCTGTGCATTCCTGGCGGTAAACATTGCGACTCTACAGTGCCGGCAGATGAGAGGAAAGTTTCATATGGAAAGACGGTAGAACAAAAGAAAGGATAGTGAGAGATACACGGTGAGAGAAAGCTGAGGGAAAGACGAGTGAACCGGAGAAAGGGAGAAAAAAAATAAAAAATGTCGCTCTCTAAAAAAAGAAAAGTGGACAGTGAAAATCGAGCATTTAATCCGGAATGGACAGACTCATTTCTGTTCGTACTTCCCACTGGGAGCACTAAACCAGTGTGTCTCATAGGTTCAGAAACCGTAGCACTTATTAAAAGTGCCAATGTGAAACGTCACTATGAGACAAAGCATAAAACTTTTGAACAAACATACCCACTCACATTGATAACGAACCATAAAGCAGCATTATAAAATTTGCCACCCAGTTTTTTGTTCCAACCTGATTCATCTTTTATATAAGTTTAAATTATTGATTTGATATATATGAAAATGTAATGTTCAATGTTAAAGGGTGCTATCTCTGCAGTCGTAAATGTAAATATCCCCACAGTTAATGTTGTGACTATTTCAGTAATCTTTATTCTGCAGATGGTTAATTGTCCACTCAGCAAAGCAGCAATGATCCACTTCTCTTCCAAAATTCTACTTTTATTTAGTAAATTTTAGAGAACGTTATACATATGGGCAGTCATACATATATGTTCAGTTTTATGTTATG
>VUQH01010847.1:4665-16043 GCA_015106775.1 Etroplus canarensis
CCCCCCCCCCAAAAAAAATGCACTAGGGCACCCCGCTCATATAGTTCACACAGCATAAGCCCCACAAGACAGCTTTCAAAAAACTTAATTTTCTCCCATCAGAGAGATGTAGCAGTGGGAAACACGGCTCTTACCTCTGGTGAAGCATCCCACAAGCAGGATCAGGCTGTCCGCTTTCCTTTCCCTTCAGCAATGCATGCAGCAATGGTAGTCAAGCGAGAGCGATCTGAGAGAGCCAGCCGCCACTCAGGGGCTGTTGCACAAATACCAGCATTGTCCTTCTGCCTAAGTCCCTCCCTCTTGTGGTAACTCTCTGTTTGACACAGCCCAGCAACACAGCTCTGCACTAACACAACCAGACACAAACTCATGCCTGCTGATAGAAAACACATACAACACACCCCAGAGACTAATACTCACAATTATAAGTCAGTGTGTATTAGTTCTATGAATATATATGTATATACACAACATGTAACGTGAACCAAAACAAAAAAGGCTGCCCATGAGTAATGAGCTCCCTATTCATCACTCCTGGTATTACATAATACCTCGAGGAACAGTAAATGCAACAAATGTTCACAGACTTACAATTACTACTAATAGTACTAGTATCAAATGCCATCGTCATGGGGCTTTTTTTTTTAAATTGGGAAATCTGCTAAAAAAAAAAGGAATTAAAGAACAAGAAACATCAGTAAGGACATAAAAAAGGAGCATGTGATCATAACAGCAACTGCTCATTGCCCTTAAACTATTTTTTTTCATGAGACTTGATTAATATATTGATTACTCTTAATGGAAAAACAGTTACTGTCAGTGACTTTCACTCATCAGTGGGTAATAGTTTCTAGCCTTCACTTTTAAAACAGTTGCGGTTACGTCAGCTGCCAAAAATACTATCTGTGGTAGAAACAAAACACTGATTATGGACTAGATATGGCTTGGAGATCTGTATGTAGTTTTGATAAGTATAGAAAAATTTAATGTTTACTAGAGGATTCACCTTTTACAAATACAGGCTTAAGTAGTACAATGGAACTGTGATGGTTGGGTTTGCAACCACACAATTTAAATAATTTTCATTTATGTTTTGTATTAGTTATTGAATGAGTAGTATTTTGCACTCCTTTATTTTTGCATCAGTTAGTGACTATGAACTAATTAATATGTTATGATGTATTTTGACATTACACTGTGATCTAAATGAAGGCACGCACATTTGGTTTACTTTGTTTTGTCATTGATTTATATCAGTTGCAGTAATTCTTTTCCTTTTCTTTGAGTTACCTGTCTGCTGCTCCAGTCCGCCCTGGTTTGGGCAAAAGAGGACCCTAAGGGCGGAGCAGAGTTAAATGCAGAGGCCAACCAAATGGACTCAACCACAAACAGTGACCATGTGGGGGGGATGGGGTTTGTTTTGGTATTCAGTTAGAAGTTTTTCCCTATGGTTTTCCCCTGTATGTTAAAAATGGTTTATTCTTTTAGTATATAGGTTGAGTTGTCTCTAATTTGAACTGAGGAGAGAGGATTTGGCCTGGGGCCTTGGCTGATGGTGCCAGGGTTGCGGGCCCTGCGCAAGGATGATGGGATGCGCTATTTTGCTGTTTGCCAGCTGCTGGTGGGGTTTGCAGGAAGAAGGAGAATTTGAAATGAGGGAGGAGAGGAGCCCTACGATCCGACACGGGTGGGCGGGATACTAGTGGGTGGCAGTCATGCACTATTTTGTTGTTTGCCAACCGCCAATAAAATTTAGTAGAAGAAGAAAAAGAATTTCAACTGAGGGGGGCAAAGGGTGAAGGAAAGGGCCCACGGCCTTAGCTGATGACGCCAGGGTCACAGGCCTGGCGCAAGGATGACACGGGTGGATGGGATACTAGTTGGTGGCAGTAATGCACTATTTTGTTGTTTGCCAACCGCCAATAAAATTTACAAGAAGAAGAAGGGAGAGGAGAGAGAGGAGAGAAGCGACCTGCGGTCTTGGCTGATGACGCCAGGGTCGCCTGCGCATGGATGACACTGGCAGACAGGATACTAGTTGGTGGCGGTAATGCACTATTTTCATGTTTGCCAACCGCCAGTAAAATTTACAAGAAGAAGAAGAATTTGAGGAGGTCAGTTTTTTTGAGTTAACGGGTTGTTTTGTTGAGCCATATTTTTTAGTAGAGTTCTGTTTAGTTGACCTTTTTAAGGGCCCATTTATTTCTTAGATTAGGTTATTTTGTGACTATGTAATTTTGATACATTTTTGTCCTTTTTGGGGTAAATAAAATCCCCCATTTTTGAAAATACACCTGTGCCTGTATGTTCTTGGCTGCTTGGTCCATGACAGGAATAAATATTATATTTTTACTGACATGTAATATGGGCAATTACTCTTCTACAAAACATAATAATATGTGTTTCAAAGCTGTAACATATAATGATTATACCTTGGAATGCATAAATACTCCAGATAAGGTAAAATGTGGGTCATGGTAAGATATAATGATGATGCATATGGTCTCATATTTTCTTTTGCAATAATTTTTTTCTATTTGATATCCTGAAGTGATGGAAGTATGCTTTACAAAGTAAAACTAGCAATGTCACATGTAACTATACTTAAAAGTATGGTAGTGTATTGATAACCTATTACTTGACATCAAGTATGCATGTATTATCAGAAAAAAATTACCTAAGTATCAAAAACACTCCTTTTCCTGTACATTGTGGTACTTGTGGTATAATACGGTGATGTAAAAAAGAAAGTACACCCTCTTTCAGTTCTGTGGTTTTATGTATAAGGACATGATAAAAAAAACAAAAGCATCTGGGTCTTATCAGGTTCTAAAATGATCTGAATACATATTAAGATTAATAATACATGACCTGTTACACTGTGTCATTCTTCATAAAACAAAAACCTAAAACAAAATGCAGACACAGTCTGTGAAAAAATTAAGTACACCCTTACTGCTTCCAGAGGAAATAAGAGCGTAAGTATTACTTACATGCTGTGAATCAAATGCACTTGATTAACTTATCATCACCAAGTGTGACCACCTCTATAAAAGCAGAAGGTTGACAGTTTGATGGTTTAAGGCATCCAGGTGTGTTAACACAACACTAAGGAGGAAAGACATAAGCTATTATCTTAGGGAAGCAGCTGTTGCTGCCTTACTATCTGGGATGGGTTATAATACCACTTCCAAACAGTTTGATGTCCATCACTTACAGGGAGAACGATTATTCACAAGTGGAAAGTATTCAAGAAGGTTGCCAGTGCAACATCCACATCCCAGGAGTGGATGTCCCAGAAAATTCTTCCCAAGGTTAGACTCTGCAAAGTGCTCAACTCTGGTGTCCTTCCCTTCTGAATTACCACATGTGCATACATTTGTTTACATCATTAGATTCCTTTCACATACCAATCATGGAGCATCAAACATTGTCATCAGTGAACAACACTCAGCTACAACATAAAAATCACTGGCAGGGAAGTGAATAACATAGATCCTCTTGTTTGAAAGCAATGGTCTGCTGAAACATCTTGGGTCCTGACAGTCATGTAGATACTACTGTACTGCACATCATTGTCTTAAACCCAGCACTTTCTTTTAGAGACAAAAATATCTTCAGATCCACATCACTACTTAGGACCGCGGATCTGGGCGAAAGTTTTATTTTTAAAATTACACATTCATTTGACAACTTCCCTTAATCCAAAAATTTCTTCTTGGCTCACACCCTGCATTTTGACTTCTCACACTAAGCTTCATTAAATAAGTCAGTTTCACACCAGAGATCCATGGGAATTGCAGTGTTGTCCTGCAGCTTCACACCTTTACATGGGGAAAATTTCCCAAGGGGCTTGTCATTGCTCTGACAGCACAGTAATGGCTGACCGCCACTACTCTTGCCTGTTGGCAACTGCTGTCCCCTTATAGCACCTTAGACCCTGGAAAAGTAGAAAGTTTGAGCCTATTACAAGTTATTTATTTCACCAACTGACTGGAATTCAACCAGATGGAATGAACTATTGAAATAGTAAATTCATGTGGAGTAGTCTTCAATTTCACTGAAAGTCTGCCGTTCATTAGAGAATGTAATGCAGTTGTTGCCAGATTTTAGTCAGTTCAGCTACTATTTAGCCTTATTAGCAGCATTACCTTATATTGGTGATGTTGGTTTCATTCCACAGCACAGTAGCTTACAGTGTTACATTTGTTTCTAAAATTTTATCTTATTTGTCAAGAAAAATGAAAGTGGCTGCTCAATTATTTTTAACCTTGACCTGTTAAAGCTTTAAACTCTGACACACTTTGCCTGTGTTATCAGCAATTCAAACTTGGCATTAAGTTCTTTGGAACTATGTTGGTATGGAAAAGAGATATCAAAACTTTTTTTTTTGTTTCAATTGATGCCACTTGTTGACAGACTGCAAACACTGACACCACAGTAGCCATTTATTGTGTTTCTTTTTTTAAAAAAAGAAAGAGCTTTGAGAGTTTGGATGGCTGATAAGGAGAATGTGTAAATTATAGTATACTTTACCTGTGTTTGTGGAAAATGCTTGCTACTGAATGTAATCAGTGCACGCTGTATAAAACATAAAGTAAGGTTTATTATATGCAGAGCATTTATGTCTATATATAGAGGTATAAATTTGAGCAGGAGTGCCATGAAAATATTGGAAAGTGTTGTTGAAGCTTGGTTAAGAAGACAGGTGATGATCAGTCAGCAGCAGTATGACTTCATGCCAAGAAAGAGTAATACAGATGTTATTTCTCCTTTGAGAGTACTAATGGGGAAGTATAGAGAGGGTCAGAAAGAGTTACTCTGTGCCTTTGTGGAGCTAGAGAAAACATATAATAGGGTTCCAAAAGAGCAACTGTGGTATTGCGTGAGGATGTCAGGACTGGAAGAGAAGTGTGGTGATGTGAAGATGTGAAGGTGGTGCAGGCCATGTATGAGGACAGCAAGACAATGGTGAAGTGTGCTGTTGAGGTTACAGATGGGTTTAAAATGGAGATGGGATTACATCAAGGATTAGCTCTGATCCCCGTCTTGTTTGCAGTGGTGTTGGACAGGTTGACAGATGAGGTCAGGCAGGAGTCTTCATCGACTATAATGTTCATGGACAACATTGTGATCTGTAGTGAGAGTAGGGAGCAAGTGGAAGAGAGCCTGGAAAGGTGGAATATGCACTGGAGAGAAGAGGAATAAAAGTCAATAGAAGCAAGACAGAATATGTATGTGTGCATGAGACTGAGGTGGGTGGAATGGTGAAGATGTAAGGAGTGGGGGTAGTAAAGGTGGATGAATTTAAATACCTGGGGTCAACTGTCTAAAGCAATAGGCAGTACAAAACAGAGGTGAAGTGAGTGTGGGCAGGGTCGATTAGGTAGTGACGCATGTTGGGGGTGCTTTGTGACAGGAAAGCAGCAAGAAAGGGAAGGTTTACAAGATGGTAATGAGACCTGCTATGACGTGTGGTTTGGAGATGGTGGCACTGGCGAAAAGACAGGAAGCAGAGCTGGAGGTTGGAGAGTTAAAGATGCTGAGATTTTCACTGGGAGTGACCAGGACGGACAGGATTAGAAATGAATACATCAGAGGGACAGCTCAGGTTAGGCAATTTGGAGAGTAGGACAGGCACGGCTGAGATGCTTTGGACGTGTGCAGAGGAGGGATAGTGGACATATTGGGCAAAGAATTTTGAAGAAGGAGCTCCCAGGCAGCAGGAGGAAAAGAGGAAGACCACAGAAGGGGTACATGGATGAGGTGAAGGAGGACATGCAGAGGACTGGTGTAACAGAAGAGGATGCAAGGGATAGGGTGAGATAGAGGCCAGTGATCTAGTGTGGTAACCCCTAAAGGAAGAATGAAGAAAAATAAGAATAAGATATATAATATATAAAGTTTAGTATATTAAATGCAGTAAATTTATGTATGTGTAAAACCTGTATGTATGAGCTTTCCTCTTGCACCACACCGCATGATAAATCTCATAATCCCTGCAAATTTCTGCTGATCCAACCCATGCTTTCAAAAAAATTAAAAAAGTTATACTTTGTTAAACTGAGCAAAGTCAATTACAGGATCCTGTTTGGAAAAATATTTTTCTCAGAAAATATATAAATATACACTCCAGAGTGTACCCTGCCTTTCGCCCTGTGATAGCTGGGATAGGCTCCAACACCCCTCTTGACCCTGAATTGGACAAGCGGAAGAAGATGAATGAATGAATGAATGAATGAATATATAAATATAATATGGACTTGCTCTGAGTAGAGCGCAACCCAGCACCACCACTGTGCCGTAGCATGCACTTTTCAAGCAATGCGATGGAGGGAGCCCCTGTGTAAGCATATTGGAAACTTCCCCAACAGTGCTGTTTACAAGAGCTGCTTGTACCTTTGATGTGTGTCATTGCGAAAAGGGGCGTATATTTCACAACAGGAAAAGACAGAAAAAAATTATGTCTGATTACGAGAAATAAAGTTAAATCGACGCACTGGATAAAAACACACCGAAAGAACCCAGGACAAATTACAGGGCAATACCGGGTTTAACTTTTTTACTTTTAGTCATTCACCATTCAGGCTTCCCTTTAAACGGCGAGTACATTATCAAGTCGATGGGGTGCTGTTTACCTAAGGACATTGCGATTAAAACGAAAAAAAAACAAATGTGACTAGAAAAGAGCCATTACAGTAACAGGTTGCTATCGTAAGAGATAAATATGCTCTACATTATAGGGACTACTTATACCCACATAAAGTTTGAGATATAGAGCTAAGTAATCCCCCCCCCCCTGATTTTCGTGTGGTGGTATCGCCCATTCCATCTGTTCCGCTCCCGCGAGGCTCTGATTGAAACAGATTGTAGCGCTCTCTGGGTCGCGATGGCAACTGTCCTGACAGGACGGCGACACCAACTTTTCCGTTGCTTGTAATGTTACGGAGGCCTTACACGTCGCAGGAGAATCTACTTTCTAATGTGAGAAATACGCGTCACACAATTTCTCCAGCCCGAAGATGTCCCGGGGATGTACAATTTCTGTGGAAGAGATCCAGTCTTGGTGGGAAGTCCCCGCCATTGCCCACTTCTGCTCGCTGTTCAGGACGGCGTTCAACCTTCCAGACTTTGAAATAGAGGTAAATAAGAGCCGCGAGGGCTTGCGGCGACGGGAATGTGTTTCATTGCGGAAATGAAAAGTTGTTTGTGTCAGCTTTTTTGCGTACGTGTCCCGTCGAGCGTATTTTGAGTAACTTGGTGTTTGGGTAACCAGCTTAGCAGTGCTCTCTGAACTTCTCAAACGTTAACGCCACTTAGGCAATCCTGTTAGGTAACGAGCTAGCAAAGCCACGGCTAGCTTTATTTGTTGGTTGCTGTTCCTCAAAGTGGAGACTTCTGCGGAATATAAGCGCTGTGGATCCAGTTTAGGGTCCTGTGCCCGCGGTGACTTTCAGGCGTTAGTTTGTATCCAAGGATGTCCAGATCTCGGACTTAACTTTAAATAGATGGCTCCTCATGAACCATGTGCCCCTCGTTTGTTTTCATTTGGCCTGAGGCCCGTGTTTATGTTGCACAGCCACCTCGTTTCTGGTCATTTGAATAAAAAAAAAAGTACCAAGGGAAGTGTGGGGAAATTACAAATTATAGTTAGAAAAGTCTTGAGCCGTACAAAAAGTGGACATTTAGGTAAAGTAAGTTTTATTTATTTCATATTTATGTGAAGAATATATTTTTTAGGTTGAGAAAAACACTCGCTAAGTTGAATTGTTGTGCTTACTAAGTGTGCTGTGTTTTGGTTTCCTTTTCTGTCAAATAAAGTTAAGTTCATGGCGTGAGGTTTGAGTTTATTGTCTTGCAGGCCATCTGGCTTGTGTAGCCATAGGGACGCAGATGCTGTTCAGGCATTGTTTGCTCGCCCAAGTCCCGTTTTGTTGCAAGAAGCGAGGGTTTAATGATTTTCGTACGCTATTAATTGCTCACATTACGTGTTTGGAGTATATAGCCCACATGCCCTCTGTTCTGTCACAGAATAAACCACATTTATTATGCTACTCTCACATAATTCAACTTCATCACTCGGGTTGCCCCCCCACCTCCACCTTCCTTGAAATGTATTCAGAGTTCATAGTCCAGTTTAGTTCACGATGCCTTCTATGTGCAAGCTTGACATCAGAGTTAAGGCAGATTGTTTAACCATGCGAGCAATGATTGCACTTTAAAGACATTGGTAAGGTCAACATCACGCATCAACAGTCTCCCATCACTCAGTCATCCCCACCCCCTTCGCTAGAATCACGTAGACATCGGCTTTGTTGTTGAGGGAAGTGGGAGCCAGATGGGGGATCGCATTGCGCCTAGTTTACATGAAAGTTGAGGGTGTTGTGCTGTTGCTTTGCTCCCCAGGATTGGCTTTGATTCACGCGAAATTTGCATTATATTGAAGCCAGTAATGAGTTATTTAGTTGCTGAGGTCTGATAGGCTGGGGCTCTTGATTTCAGGGCAATGCTTCTATAAACTAAACTCTGCTGCAGCCCAGTGTGAATGATATATTCCTGTTAAAACGCATCACTGAGCAGCTCGCATGTGTGGTTACACTACTCAGCTGGATTTCAGGTGAATATCGAGACTGATTTAGTAGTCTTGCACTTTGACATCTTAATTGGTCACAGGAGTGTTCAAGGTCACAACTCGTTTGGTTCTCAGCATAATGATCTGCAGTGGGATTTTTAATAGAAACTCAGTAGTGATATAAGCTTACAAGTTTAATTGAAGGCTAGTGGAAAGTACATGTCTTTTGAAGGGGAATATACAACATTAGCAACACTGGGTGTGCCAAAACCCCAACTTTAGGTGGGGAAATTTCATGTAGAGCCCCTATTACTGATTATGAATGTTGTCAAAATCCTTCTAAAAGCAAGTCTCATTTCTTCACAGCCATTTTGAGATATCTTTAGGCCCTTACTTTGAATGATCTGAATTAACTTTTATTTGAATGATCACTCAGACATGAAAACTGTATGTATAGAAATACCAGTCAAATGTGATATTTTTTTTTTTTTTTTTTTTTACTTTGCTGACACCCCCTCCCCGAAAAAAGTTTTTAAAAAGAGTTTATCCCCTGAAGTAATACTTCTCTTTCCTTTTTTGTGTCTGTAGTTGATTTCTGTGTTTAATGAAGCAGGTAGCTTATGTCCTGTGATCTGGCTGCTTGTGTTTTTATTGGGATTTTTAATGGACTAATATTCAAAGTACGAGTAAATCAGGCCCATTCTGAAATTTGCCATGTAAATTCTCTTCTTTATTTAAATCTTTATTGCCTTAAATGCTCAACCACATGAGTTGACTTAAGTTTAGCATTTTCAGGGACTGATATGGCAAAGTTCCTTGCGCTGCCATTGGGCTGTTGTGGTACCTGATTCTGGCATTAAGATGCCTGTGTGAGCTGTCAAAGATAATTTTACGATAGGTTGAAATTTCTGGCTGCTTCAGATGCATGCAACTCACCTTTTCATTAAAGCTACATCACCTCTTGTTTTGGCAACAAATGTGCAGAGTGGTTGGAGCTCTGCTTTTAACTTTGTGTGCACCTTGCAGCTTGATATGTAAAGCTTTTGAACAGATGCCAGGGTTCATAAGTTGTAAAATTTAGGCCGTTCATGCCACAACATTCAAATAATCTTTTACAGTGGAAATACCAACAGGAAGGCTCCTTGCAAATCCATGCACTTTGGATGTGATGATAATGAACAATCAGCTGACACAGCTGTCTCAGTGTGGTTTATGGTGTACTGCTACTGTGGGCTTGCAAACTTAGGTATTCACTCTGACTTCTGGGGTCTGGATTTTTGCAACATGTTTACTTTCTGAGGACTTTGTATTGTAGAAAGAAGAGAAAACTGTCAGGCTGACATGTTTGTTTTGCTTTAATGTCACATAGCAGCAACAAGACAAGCTGGCTTGGGCACTCCTGTGAATGCAGCAGTTTGCGCTGACTGTCAGTTACCTCTGCTTTTATCTTGGCTTGTATTGTTAAGGTTGGTTAAAAACTAATTAGCCACTTTGGGCCATATTTAATAATCAGGATAAATTCGGCCTCTGATTATTTTTTTTCTTGCTTGTAAGTCATTTTCTTTTGTCATGTAAGAGGTGTTTTAGAAGAGGAGGAGCTTGTCAAGGATTTATTGAGTAACCTCAGTCTGCTCTAGTTACATTCCAATCTCTGGATATACAGGTTGACTTACTCAAGAATCAGAGGTAGGATGGGGGGCAGGAAGTGGCTGTCACTGGTCATGACAGAGTGGGAGCTGCTGAGTGATTTTACTCTATTTTGTTCTTTATTTTCTTAACTCTGACATTCTTTCAGGCTTCCCTTGTGGGCATGGCGTGTGTAATTCGCTGCCATTGTCCAGTGTCCATCTTTGTTACCCTGGGCCTGTAGAGAGCAGTGGTCAGTGTTGTCACTGCTGAAGACCTCAAGCAGCTCTAAAAGCAACATGAAATGCATATGGCGCAGGTCTGACTGTTAACAAAAGCTACGGTGTACAACACAGTTCCTTACAAGTCACTGAAAAATCTGAGAATTACTCAAAAATAAATTCAGGTAAATACCAGCTAAAAGATGGGTTTCATTTCTCTGAAAAGCTTCCTCTTTCAATCTGCCTATACCACCCTGTCTTTCTTTTATTAATGCTACTGCAGGACCTCAATATATTGATGTCCCAGATAAGTTTCGTGTACTGCCAGTCGTCTATATATTGATCACTTCCAGTGTTTTCATTCACTCCCGGTCGTCTAGCTGGTCGTATAGCTGGCAGTACTAGGGTTAAATTCAACTTTATATTGACAGAACTGAGTTGGATGTCATACATAGTTAAGAAATAAGAATTAGAAAGACTTCACTTCCCTCTCACTGCTAAACACTTTCACTATGGGTAAAGCATTGTGAATATAACACTGGAAAGATGTGGGTTTCCAACCCTATCTTATGTGTAGATCAAACATACCACAAACCTTGCTTAATGGTGTTTCTGAAACACCTGTTATTTTTCTCATAATAGATGCTTTTGTTAAGGCTGGCACATTTGAGACCTCAATGTTTAGTGCAATGTGAAACTGCTACCAGAATGGGTATTGACAAAATCTGTGATCCAGTTCGCCGGTGCTGCTGTGGTACTGTTGTGGCAGCTCCATTCTTTCTACGGTGCTGGTCAGTGATAATGGAGCACTCCCAGTTTCCTTGGCTAGCCTTACAAAACGGCCCCTTGCACATTGTTCCAAAGCTGATACACTTCACTGTCGCTGGTTTCCACTTTCCTGAAACTGCATGCAGCAAGCTGTGAAAGCAGTGTGTGTGTGTGTGTGTGGATGAGAGAGT
>VUQH01010847.1:16063-51163 GCA_015106775.1 Etroplus canarensis
GTGTGTGTGTGTGTGTGTGTGTGTGAGTGTGTGTGTGTGTGTGTGTGTGTGGATGAGAGAGTTGAGTGGGAGCGATGGAGAGCAAAGAATTAGTGGGGGCAAGTGGAGAAAAGTGTCCTAGAGATGGAGAACAAGTTAAAGAGGAAACAAATGTGTATTGGTTTGTGGGGGTGCTCAGTAGAATACGGCAACATACACTATAATTTTTATGGCATCCCATTCTAAATCCATCGGTATTGATGTGGGATTGCATCTGTAACAGGTTCCACTCCTTTGGGGAGGCTGCAAGATTTTGGAGAGTGTCTGTGGGAAATTTTGCCTAGTAATCTCAAAGACAATTGGGAGGTCAGACACTGTTGTTGGACAAGAGGGCCTGGCTCACAATGTCTATTCTAGATTGTCTAGATTGTAGGTGTTTCATAGGGTTGCAGCCAGGGCTTTGTGTGGACCAGTCAAGTTTTTCCACACCAGACTCATCCAACCATGTCTTTATAGGCCTTGATTTCACCTCACAGACTGTCAGAGAAGTGTGATTCATAGAACGTGTTTCCACTGCTCCAGAGTGCAGCGGCAGCATGCTTTTTGCCACTCCCTCCAAGGCTTGGCATTGTGCTTAGTGTTGTAAGGTTTGTATGCAGCTGCTCGGCTATAGAAACACATACCCTGAAACTCCCGACGCAGAATTTTTATGCTGATGTTAATGCCAGAGGTGCTTTAGAACTTACTATGCATAACATGCTTCAACAGCTTAAGTAACTTTACATCGTCTGCTGCTTTGTAGTTGAGTTGCTGTGGTTTCTGAATGCTTCCACTTTGCAATAATAGCACAGTTGTTCATGGAATACCTGGGAGGGAAGACATTTTACCACCTCACTAGTTGTAAGAGGGACATCTTATTAAAGTACCATGCTTGAACTTGGTAAGCTTTGTAGATTGACCCATTCCTTCATAAATGTTAAAGAAGGCAGACTGCATAGCTAGGTGCTTGACTTTATGCACCTGTGGCATTGGGGCTAAATGGAAAAACCTGAATTCCATAATTAAGAGGTGCTTTCCAATACTTTTGTCCATATAGTGTAGTTGTCCTCTTTCCTTGGGTTTTTGTCTTTGTGTCTAATGCAAGGTTTCTTGGCTATTTATCTGGGGAATGATGCCTGAAATCCCATAGCCAGCAGACACTGCTTTTGACAGGCTCCTGTTGCTCAGTATTCATTGATGCACCTTTCATGCCAAGGACCTTAGTCCATGGCTTCGTATAAGTCTGTGCTCTGTTGCCATCCTATTTGGCACATCATCATGCATTTGTTTAATACATCTTCATCAGCTGCCTGTCATCATCTGACTGAAATTAGTATCCTATTTGGAGATTTAAACTCTTAGTCTGTGTTACCTTTTATTTTAGTCTTGTATTTTCATTAATGTAGTGAAGGAGGACACGCAGAGAATTGGTGTAACAGAACAGAATGCGAGGGGATGGGGTTAGATGGAGGGAGATGATCTGCTGTGGAGACCCTAAAGGGAGCAGCTGAGAGAAGAAGAGTACAGGGTTTTTCAAAAAGATTGCTCCAATTTCAGCGTGGTATATTTCTTTATAGCAACATGGGACAATTACAAAGTTACAAATGGTTAAGTTGTGGTCTTTTAAAACTCTATGCCCCGCCCTTGCGTGTGGAAAATGTTTCATTCACAGGTGGTTCATGGTTGCAGAGATGCAGTGATTTCAAATCAGGTCCATCTTTTTGAAACACCCTATATTTTGCCTTAGTGGGGTAGTTGTTGTGAAAGCAGCTTAAGTAAAATCTTAGGTCTGCTTTTAATTTGATGAGTGATAAGAGGTAAACAGACAGTACACAGTAGTGGGCTGACAAAGCTTTCACAGTCTTGAGATGTTTGAGGTAGTTTTGTTATCCTACCCTAGGGTAAAATCTGTTAACAAGAGCTTTTGCATCCTCGTTCATGTCAAACAATGAAAAAACTTGTAATGAGGCTAACCAATCTTTTTTTTGCTGCTTTACTGTATACTGGCAATCCTATTTGATATGGTCGAAGAAGAAAGGGCAGTATGGGCATACACTGTTGCAGCTTTCTAGCCCTGCTAGCACTTTGGCTCACTTGGCGATAGTATTATTTCGCTTGTCTGCCAGTCTATCAATTTTTGTCCAAACTAAAATATCTAAGCACTTTTGGGGGCTTTGAAACAGCATACACTTTAATTTTGCTGCTAATCTCTAAATGAGCAGCTGTCTCACAGTTAGTTTAAAATACTTGCTAGAGCTGCTTTTGTTAAATTCACAGCTAAGAGCAAAGCATGCAATATGTTGGTTGCTTGCAAGTTCAAAAACAAGAGTCATTATGGACTCCCAGCATCTGAGGAACTGAAGACCAAGGAGATTACTCTTATCTTTGATGGCAGTATCACCAAAAAATAGGAAAATCCTTATTTGTATCATGTTGCAGAGTTAATGTGGCTAAAGTTTACTTTAGCTTTGATCAAATTCCTGTAGGTCCGAGCAGTGTCAAAAAGTAAAAGGCTGAGGGACAGGCAGAAATTGTACAGTTTATTTGGCACCAGTAAACAAGGACAGAGTGTCACCTTTTATAATGTAATCTAAACTTTAATAAGTTTTTGTCGGTCCTTTAATTTCTTGTCAGATATTGGAGCCACTTTGCAATAGTGACTGAAACAAAGGACTTCTAGAAACAAGTATTGTCACTTAGCAGTCATCTTGGTAACACCTCACTGCAGTTATTTCAGGCTAACCTATCTATAGTTGGGTCTATAAATATTTTGACAGTGACTGGCAGAGCATCTCAACTCTGAGATGCTCTGCCAGGCCTTTCATGCAGCCACCTTCAGTCGCTGCTTGTTTGTGGCGCTCTCAGCCTTCAGTTTTGTCATTAGTAACTAAGAGATGGGATCAAGTGACTCACTTGGCTGTTAAAGAATGTTCCATTTCTTTGCCTTGAGCAACTCTGGGTTGCTTTTCCATTATGCTTTGGGTCATAATCAATTTGCACTGTGAAGAGTTGTGTTAATCAGTTTTGCAGCATTTCAAGAAATTCTCATGGAGCTAAGCATATCACTGATTACAGCCCTGCATGCTTCGGAATTCATCCTGCTACTTCTATCAGGAGTCACATCATCAAGAAACACGAGTGACCTACTTTCACTGGCAGACATATATGCCCATGCCTTAACATTGCCTCCTCCATGTTTGACAAATGATGTGGTATACTTCAAATCATGAGCTTTAACTTTCTTTCTCCATACTTTTTTCTTCTTTGCTGTAAACTTGCTGTATTTACATTCATGAATATGTTTCTCGATTGTAAACTTGGACACTGATGCCCTTCCTAAAGCACAAGTTTACTCAACCTGGTTAGATTTTGTGAAGGGAGATTTTCTAACCTAGCAAAGAATTTTTCTTATTATCAAGTTGCCTTTTGTGGTATTCCCGGACTTGTGGTGTTGCTGAGCTAGCCAGGCCATTCCTCCTTTGTAAGACTGTACCAGATTGCTGTTTTTGGTCACCCTAAAGTTTTTTCTATGTCTCTGATAGGTTAATTTTGGTTTTTCAGCCTAATGATGGCCTCCTTAATTTGCATCATCTCTTTGGACCTCTCGAGTGTTTCACTAAACTGCTACCAAATCCAAATTCAACACTTGACGTCAACTCCATATTTTTTCCATATTTTGCTTAATTTGTCATGAGGTAACGAGGGAACAGGTCATAAAAGTATGTGGTAGTCAGTTGTCCAATTACTTTGAGCCTTTTAAAAAGGGGATGAGGTATAAACATGGATGTAATTTTTAAACAATCCATGCAATGCTTTTGATTGTGAAAGATTGTGCTTAAATCACATATTGAATATTTGATTTGAAATCCTCTGTGGTGGTGTACAAGGGTGACATTACAAAAAAGTATAATTGTTCAAAAAAATGTATGGCCTTAAATATGTATGTAGAAATGAAAGAGTATGCCAGCTTAGTAAAGTGCAGTGCTATCGATTGCCCCTGGGGAAAAATTGTCTGAAAATGTGCACTGTTTTTGTAAGTTTAATAAATAGTATCATGTCTTTATCATGGATTGGCTTTCCACTCTATCTTCCAGTGTAGCAGTTTAGAACAACTGTAAGCACATTTAATTTCTGAAGCAAAAGTCTCTTCTCAAGACTGTGGGTGCATGCAGGTTGTAATTCATTAGCATATTTCACTCTCCTGTTAGTTTTGTAGCACTAGTTAGACTGAAAAACTAAACTTTCCTAGTGTGAACTATTCATATAGTTGATGAACATAACACATTTCCTAACATGGTTACACCCAACTTCAGTCTGACTAATTGGGAGAAAAACAAACTTCTGATTTTATAGTTAATTGCCAAACACTTGAATCGACATAATGCCCTCTCCGCGTGTCCATCTACCCATATCCAACAGGAGTCTTTCTACCCCACTCTCTCCTTGAACTCCAGTAGTCTCCTTGTCACTGCACCATCCCCTGGCATCACCATGACTAAACCCCAGATGGTAGTTCTTTCTCTCCCTTCCCCCTGGAGGGTGAAAGCTCTTCACTGGGTGCTAGCTGCTGCTGCGGCCTTTCTGTCGAGGGGGGCTTCTGTTTTTGTAACGGCCCCTGGTGTGATTATAAAAGAAGATTTAGTCCTATTAGATCTGGTAAATAAGTGAGAGCAGACTGTCTGTGAGCATGCTCTTGTTTCTGTTGTCTAGAAAGCAAATGGATTAACAGGGGGAATAGGATCAAGGCTGAAGTGTTGCTCCATCATGGCCCAACTTCAGATGGAGACAGTCTCCAGCTCCCCACTTGCTCTATATTATAACTACAGATATCAGTCACTTAATATAATGCTAGCCTGGCCTCTGTTCGGAGGTTGTAATGTGAGGGCCAAGTATGGCTGTGGTAAAGGTAAAATGGGGACCTAAATCACCGATGTTTACCTCCAACCTTGGGTTGCTTTACCTCCTGTGTCAGTTCCTGGGATAAGAATAGATCATTACTGATATGTGTGGGGATCCATTCTCATCCCGCAACTATACTGTTCAGTCATCCCTCTTATCCTTTTTCCTTTCTTTCCTTCTGCCTTCTGTCCCTCCTACTGACACATCCCAGCTCAGCTGTGCTTACAGGCTCACAGACACAGACACCAACCTCTGACACCCTCCTTCCCAGATCGTAATGCCTTCAAACTTTTTCACACCATGCAAGTACTGCCCTGACATCAAGAACTTTTTTGCATGTCTTTTTTAAATGCCCTCTCTTGCATGCATAGTGTAGGGTGGGGGGTGTGTGCTTTTTAATAGGCTGCTGCCCCTCCCCCAGTTGTGATTGACAAGTGAGAGCAGCAGTACATGCATCAGATGGTTTCACATGGGGACTATGTGCATAGAGGGGGAGGTAGAGAGGCACATATACTGTTTTCTTTCCTACCAGCTCCATTGTTGCAGCTCCCCATGGTGCCCTCTTGCTGTCTCCAGTCTGGGTCGAAGTCCCTCCAGTTTTGCATTCTCACTTTGCATCTTTGCAGCTGGTTGTGAAGCAGAGATGAGAAGAAACCAAGTCGCAAGAACTTCACCAAACCAGGCCTCATTCAGGGGGAGTCCTGGATAATATAACTCAAGTCAGCAGTTAAGGAGTTTAGATCAGTTACAGGTGTGTGTGTTAAAATGGAAGAATGAGGTCCTGGAATCACTGACTATAGTAAGAAAGCTCACAGTGGCAAGAGTATGCATTTCTGTGTTAATGCAATACTGTTGACAATTGTGCAAGATGCAGCTTGGAAACCTTTGGGATCAGTATGAAGTTAGTTTAAGGATGACTGTGGTACCTCAACAGATGTCACAGAATCACTGGGATATTAAACTGCAGCTGCATCTTTTGAATTTGAACAGCTCATTACTTCTGTTTGAAGAGGGTAATCAGAAATCAGAGTTCTTAGTTGTACTTTTCAACTGGAACTCCCCCTCGATTTAGATTTCCCACTTGGTAAGTGGGAGCATCTACAACAACCCCAGCTTTACAATACAAGATAGTAGCAGGATGTATGAACAGTCATAAAACTGTAGAAATGGTAATCTGTACTTCCACAGTTGTGAATTTGTGACTTGCTAAATGATCTAAAAGCAGAGCAACGGCCAGGCTGTGTTTTCAAGGTGTTTTCAAGTGCATTGTGTTCTACAGGTATTGCTAGTGATGGATGAATTGTGCCACCTTGCTAAGGCGCAAAACAAAGCCAGTTTTTCCAACTATACTACTGGAATGCGGTCATCTCAGGAGTGACGTCACTCACAGCTCCAGCATCCGAGTTCCGAGGCAAGTGGAACATGGCATAAAACAATCAGTGCCCTGAGCTCTCTGAAACTGAATCTCGAGAGTAAGGCTTTAGGTGACACTGAGTATTTCAGCTTAATTACAAGTGCATCGATTACAAGGTCCTTAATGATTAACCCAACAGAACAATGTAAAGAGGGATACAGGATGGGGATGATACTCCTAATTTTCTAAGCTGAAATAATTTATAGCAAAGCTGGCACAAGGATGCAAAGAAGAGAGGTGTTTATCAGCATGGGTTTTACACATGGACTGACAGGCACCCCAGACAGAAGCAAAGATTTCCAGTTGGGGCAGTCTGTTATGTTTTCAGCTCCAATGTATTGCTTTACGTTGTTTTCAAAATGCCAACTAGTACTTATTTTAGTTGCAGGTTGGTCCTTGCTTGCTGCTGTAAAATTACGGACACTGTAGGTTAGAAGCATTACTTAGTGTTTAAATGTAAAGAACCCTGTTTAAAATTTTGGGGTGTAAATGTCTTTTAATTCGTTGCTCTGATTATTCAGAAAGTATTTTTTAAGCACATACAGGAGTAAGAAGACCTGAAGTTAAAATCTTCTAAAACTAGTGCAGCACCTTACCAGGTCATGTTTCATTTTGTACCTGCAAACACTGAGCCTGGTGCAACTTGTTTCCTGCACCCCTGTTGCTTCAGTAGTGTGGTCTCATTCAGATGAATTAGGGGGCTGGGTTTCTTCGTGCATGTTGGTGTGAACACAGCCAAAGTGCCCCGGGACCTTTTGCGCTGTTGTTTGGGAAAGTCAGGCCCTTGACACTCCAGGCTGACTTCAAAGACCTGAAGTCTATAAGACCCTGTACTGTGTCACATCCCATCTCCTGTTAAACGTGGCATTTGAAGATGGTGCAAAGGCTATGTTCAATTGCCATCTAGCCTAAAAACATGCCCAGATTACAATTTGAAAATGTATCTTATTAAACAAAATGCATCTGGCAAAAGTTAAGCATAGATTTCATTCTTTAATGCTCCCTACACACAGGGAAACCTTTTTTCTTCTTTTCAGTGTTAAACAATCTGTTTTTGTATATGTGGTTCCACTGGGATGCCAGCTGAAGCAGGAAGCTCAGTTTTATTTGAGGAAGGTGATGATGTGGTTTCCCGAAAGCTGGCGGTGGATGAACGAGAGACTCTGCTGCTCTGGGTGGCCTCTCATCTCCTGTGCTTAATGATCCTCTCCCACATAGTCAACGAGCTAATCCATGCAAAAGGTTTCCATCTGTCTGGAAAGGGCTCGAATCAGGAAGAATATACCCCAATGTCCATCCCTGTCCTCCCTCCCGTCTCTCCTGTTTTGCAACCAAGCCACCTGTCCCACCTGGCCTTGATATTAATAAAACTTAGGTGAAAGTTGAAACTGGCCTCAGAGTTGTCTGGTGTATGTGCTATATTTAGTTTTTCTCTCCTTCCAAATTGTGGTTTACTCAAGTGGAACAATCTGTAGTTTTTTTTTTTTCTTTTCACATATGTCTATGAAGAGATTTCATCCTTGCCTGGAGTCTGTCTGTTAGAATGTGTCTGAATCTTGAGGATGGAAGTGGTGTTTGAAGGACACTACTTTGAACTCTTGCTCCCTTTTGCGCAAGTTCTTGTTTCGATACATTAGTCAGATGCATTTGGCAACATCAAGAAGTTGTTGATGCTTTCCTCTGATCAGATGAACCGTACATCCTGAGGATGCGAGGGCGTTTTCCTGTGGTGTTCATGTTTATCATGTGGCAGGAGGTGGTTACAAGTGGGGGTGGAGTGTGTTGTCAGATGATGGCTCCTGGAGGAGCCATGTGTGAGCTGAAAGTGGGAGGGGGTTGTGAAGGAAGAAATAAAGAGAAGCATAGGAGAGGAAGAGAGGAGCCTTTACACAACAAACAAGTCTCCCTTCCCCCTCCAGCTAGCCATGCACACGTCCTCCAACTGTTGGTGATATAGACCCCGGAGGAGCTGTTAACGGCAGTGGCATGGAAAGTGTCTGCTGTGAGCGTAGCCGGAGAGGCCAGCCCCCTGATATTACAGGCTTTGTGGATCTGCTTCAGCCTTGGAGCTGCTGATACAAAATGCCGCTTCACTTCTTATCACAAACCCTTCTCTCTCACTTACTACAGCTTGCAGTGGCCAGACACACATGGACACATTATCTCAGTTTTTCTCTCTTTGCAGATATGGATTGGGACCCATGATGAGTCCATTAGTGTCCACTGAGAAAAACACCTTTCTCTTTTATCTGGAAATGCAGCTGCTGTGCTCTGCATTGAAGTCTGTTGCCTGTTTTTAACATTAGTTTAGCTTGATGTCTCTTTTCTTTCAAAAAGTCAGGTGCTCCTGTCATTTGATTCATGACTCAAAACATTTGCCACCCTGATTCTCATATCAAGGAGTCAGACTGTGTTTTGTCCCAGTGGTATCATTGTAACCCTATCCAGCAGATGTGCCTTCTCATAACGCAGGTTTAACAAATACACACTCAATCCATGATGGACCCACTCTTACAAGAAAGCTGTGACTGGCTAATATGTGTCTGTCTCCTTTAGCACTGACTGCAATCAGTCAGAAGAGCATCTGTATACATTTCACTGTCAAACCACATTAGGATGCAGATTGATTGGCTCAGTATTACACAGAAGTTTAGTTTCACCTCCACGTCTCTTATTTTGTCCAAATACATCTCCTTATCTTGTATATTTTTCATGTGTTTATTGTTGTTCTCTCTTTTTAGGGAGTCAGTCGAGGAAATTTGCACAACAAAATCATAAAATTATTTCCAGCCCAAATACAAATGCATGGTCACTAAAGCTCGGCATTCAATCAGGCCTATGTGTGGTCCATGTTTGGAGGAGAGTTGCAGTAGAGGACTGACTGACACTTGTTGACTCAGACAGATACAGCACATGCCAGTGTCATTATTGCTTCCTGAATGAGGAGTTGCCTACATAGATCAAATTATTTAAGGCACAAAAGACTTGTCTTAACTTTTTCCATTGTGATATTATAGGTTATATAAATGAAGTGACTGTAAATTTTGGAGAAACTTGGAAAAACATGAAATTGCTAATTTTCCCTTGAGATGTCTATAATCACATTGTGTCTTGCTTTCATGGTTTTTCCAAAATCTCTTCCTTATTTAGTCATTTCTTTTTTAGGTAGTTAACAATGGTGTAACTGTTGATTCATTACATTGAGACCGTATACTTCGGCTACTGGCCATACAGCAGTCAACTTATTTTACAGCATCTGACTGATGATGTTGTTTTCAGTTAGGTTGTGATTGGAAGTATTGGTCCCACCCCCACATGCTTTATTTTTGTGTGTGTGCGTGCGTGCCTTGTGTGTCTGAGTGTGTTTGTATCTGCACATGCACAGCTGAGAGGCTGTTACACCAAGGCGAGAGCGGAGAATGATCAGTCTTCAGTGACTATTGGCAAAATAATTAATGCACTAGAACTGCAAAACTAAAATTGCAGCAATCAGTATACTTTTCTAGTCAAACCATACATTAATCTTCATAGTAACATGGTAATATGATTCTTAGTTACTGAAATTTTTGATCACTGACAGATAGCTATTTTAAAACTTATTTGGCTAAAATGCACACAGTTGTTTACATGTTTGCACTCATTTGGGTAAACCCATTAAAATATATAATGGTGTAGTGGTTTATACATTCGCCTTGCAAGAGTGAGGTCCCTGGTTCAATTCCAGGTGGGGACACAAGCCCCTCTCCCCACTGAGGGTTGCGCCAGGAAGGGCAACTGGCATAAAACGTCTGCCAAATTACCAGTGCACTGTGGCGACCCCTTGGGGAAAATACATGGGAGCAGCCGAAGGTACATTTAAGATCATTGTATATGATGAAATAATACCTTGAGAAGGTGTCAGAAACCAGCAAATTTGGACTTCTGCAACCCAAACTTTTCTCCAGGAGAAGAATAAACAGGCACTCTTTTAAATCTGTAAGCTTTGCTGTTTTTTTTTGACTCTCTTGCTGATTGGGGTCATTTGTCAGGCACACTGCTGACAATCTGATGATAGTAGTGGTAGTATTGTGTAGATGTATATAAAAAATGAAGGGGTTTAGAATTGGTGGTGGTTTGATATTGGTCACATGGGTTTAAAAAGGCATTGCTTGTGTGAATAAGAGAAGCTGCTGAAAGAATGCTGGCATTTTACTGGTTAATGTTGATGAAAAAACATTAGGTGTGACTGGGCCTATTTGAAAAGGAGAAAAGAACAAGTGGTTAGCAACATTGTCACCAGGGGTGTTACTTTTCACACTGTTTGCTGCTCTGTTGAAAAGATGGACAGATGAGTCACTAACTCAAACAATTTAAGTTGTGTTGGGAGATGTGCTTAGCCTGTATTTTCAAATTTTTCTTTTCAACTTACTGATAATGTAGTGGGGAGAATACCTACCAGTGACATTCTACTTTACAATAGTGCCCTCAACTCCAGCGGCGCCAACAACTGGCTAGAGTGTTGATAATGTGTGGAGAGAGAGGTGAGATAAGGAAGCCAGAGAAAGGAAAAGAGTGGGGTGGAGAGTGGAGCAAGGGTGTTGTCAGGGGAATAATAAAATGCCTCAGAGGCCCTCATAGACACTGGGCAGCAGGGCAGGGGGAGGAAAATGGTGTGAAAGAGAGGAATAAGAGGTTAAGCCAGTGAGAGGAGCAGAGAGAGAAACAGCAGGGGAGTATGGTGAAAGAAGTGGCAAATACCTTCAGGGTGAATTGCTGCTTGCAAGCCCAGCATACAGAGGGAGTGAAGTGATGACACACCTTTTGACTAAACCTTGTCTCACCCTCCAGTCTTTGTCCCAGTATGTGAAATGAGTAACCTTTTTTTTTTTTACAGCAGTAGCTTAGTGATAATTCTGGCAGCTTACCTTGGTGATTTATACAAATTATAGCCTATCAATTATCCAACTTTCTTATCTTTGAGTCCCATTGATCATTAATATGAAGCAGCCAAAGTACTGCACTATGTTACCAAAGCTGGAACACATAGGAGCGAGTTCTGGTAGTAGGTGCATGTTTTTGTCTGTTGTCAACAGTGTCCATGTATTGAGTTAGTTTGGGTGCTACTTTTTGTGTGTATGTGCTTATCGTAGGGGAAAGGTTCCCACAGGGCATTTCCAACTGCAGCAGTGTGCATTACAGCCCTTTATCATGCTGAGTGTTTGTTAACATCAGGCCACAGGGGATTTGCCATTGGATTGGTGACAGAAGAGAGGGCACACACCACATTAATTTCTCTTCCCTTTGCCTTCTAAGATACTGTGTAGCACTTCAAAGTTGGAAGAGTTGTGATAATCCAGCAGGCTGCAGCAAGCCTTCCACTCGCTCTTCTGTACTTGACTCTGAACTCTTTCCCCAGCCTTGGCCCCCAACTTTTTTGGTGTGATCAAAGTGTAGTTTGGCTCTATGGACTCTCTCTGGCCTGTAGGCTGCCTGACAGGGGACCTGGAAGTGGAAGAGAGCATGACACAGGATCTCTGCATCCTATGAACATGTGCTTGTAGATAAAAACATCTACGTGTCTTTGTATCCTCAAAATGGTCAGTTAGTTTATGGCGACAGACTTCTTTTGTACATTTGAATATATGAACAAAGGATGATTAAAGCGAGTACGTGTTAAAACCTTTGCTCAATCACTGTTATAACTTTGTCACCCTTGTCTAGGTTGGATATACAGTATACAATATTGCAACTTAGACAGGTATGCCAATCAAATTTTCATGGCTTGAGGCAAAGCTTCACAATAACTATGCCCTTAAATGTGGTCCTGCTTACATTAGTGTGATAGTTTATCACCATTACTATTGTTTTTTTGGTATGAGCTGTGTAAGATCTGTTAACCTTGTGAGTGTGAGCACAACTATTAATGCTGCAGTAATACAAATGCAATTCTGTTGTATGTAAAACTGTTGGCATCGATGACCCAGCTGTCAGCATGTCCAAATTCTGCTTGGAATACATGAAGGCACTAGAGTTTCAGCAAGCTCCAGGGTTTTGAAACATAGGCACAGGTCTTGACAAGAAATTGGGCCTTACATCTTTTTTTTTTTTAGTTGGCACCACCTTCACAGTTAAACTATCTCTAAGCTTGCTTAAGATGTCTTTAAGAGCTTGTATTTTTACCACTGCAGGACAAAATTGTTGTTGGTAAATCTTAGATGTCTGGCTACTTCAAGGCTTGAAATAGCCTTTGATTTTCTCCTGGCGGTCACATGTACTTGCCCTCATGCCCTTAGATCCTTCGGTTTAAGCCTTATTCTTAAAGTCCATTACAGCCCGTCTTTGGTCACTGTAAACATGTTGATCTGTAGGCTTTTAAAGTACTCTTAGTGTGCCTGTTCGGAGTCATGAGACGTTGGTGATTCTTATCATCTCTCATCAAACTCACCCTCCTGATATGTTTCAACAGTAGCTTGACTCAGCAGGAGCAAGTTGTCTTTCAGAAATGTTTATCTTTTCCTGTTTTTCAACTTCTTTCTCAACCTCCTTTCTGTTCCTCCTCTTTGTTTTGCATCATGCTAACTTGTTGGCTCCTGTGTTCTGTCATTCTCAACGGCAGGAATCATGTCCACTGACGTGTGACCTCTGAGCTCAACCCGGTTTCTCCAGATAGGCAGACTGACAAGAAACAGCACAATAATTGAATGTACCTACCTGCATGTCATTTTTGGAGTGGCCAGCATGCAGTTTAGCATTTGTCTGGTCTTTTGGAAGTACTTGTGAAAAAGAGAGGCAGAGTGACACAGGTTGTTGGTGAGAGAGCAGTGACCATTAGGCATGGGAAGTGGTTAGCTGCAAGCGGTCTGTATGAGCTTTGAAAGGTTTGTTCTGCATCCTACGGGAGGGTGCTTTAAGTGAAATAGAGACTTGGCTGATGGAACACTGCATTTGCATTTCCTCTCATTTCCTCTCAGCCTCCCCTTTCCTTCTCATCCCTCTGGCTCAACTTCAGAGCCCTTGCTTGTGATCAAGGAGTGCTGTGCATGCTGGGAAGCTGTGAGGTGTCCAGTGTTTTGGTTGGTCAGCAAAGAAGAAGAGGGGGCATGTCTATGTTGCAGCTCTCAGGTCCTGCTGCCTGCTATCCTTCCTTGGTGCTTTCAGGTCTTTTCAAGTTTGCTCTGCCAGTTACTGCCGCTTCATAAAACCTAAATGGCTGAAACACAATGCTGGGTAGCAGAGGGTTCATGACTGAACTTGAACCTCTGCTACAGCACAACAACCACTGGCAAACCAAGAAGCCTTAATGAGACAGGTTGCAAACTCCAGTTGTTCCTCCACTTACGTATCTCGGTCAGCTTACGTTGCACTGATCCCAGCAGTTAAAAAAATGTATGCTGCTCACTCACTTTTCTTTCATTTTGATGAGACCTACCATTTCCTTGTATACATCATCATAGTATTGAATTGGTGGCAGTGCTGACACTTCATGGTTCAGCTTTTCCTTTGCTAATGAGTATGGATCCACACCTATTACACCGATTTTCTCATCGTATCTCTTTCTATCCTCCATACTTAATGGTTCTACATAGTCTTTCTCCTTTTGCCTTTCCATTTTTTGATCACAAGTTGAATCTGAAATCAAAACAGTTTAAAATTTGCGGGGGAGATAAACAGCAGTGTGTGTAAACAAGTACAGCTTGCCAACAAAGATGGCATCGCTAAGGAAGTCACGTGACCAAAAAGCGTGTCTGTGGGAACTATGTATAATGACTAACAACTGCTTAATACATTGAAAATCATGTTTTCACTTCAGTGCCTTTGTCTTACTGAAAAAGTTATCTTTTGCAAGAGGAACTTCTGTGGTTCCTTTCTTGTGCTACTGTTCTACCCATAACTTGGTATCTTTTGCTAAGTCAGTAAAATACAAAGTGCTTATAGTTTCTTTGCAGGTTAATTGACTCTGTACCCTTGTGTTGCATCCAGGAGCTGGAGAAAGCCCTGTCAGAACAGGATTTGGACTTCCTTGGGGATCTTGTTGCCTGCCTGTTGCAGGGATGCTACCAGCGCACTGACATCACGTAAGTATAGATTAGAAAAAGAACCTGGCATACAGGCAAAATTGCCAGGTTACATCAGCTCTGCTTGTATAACAGCACCTTTGACACATAAGCCCATTTCAGGTGTGGAGTACATGATATCAGACCATGGGTCATACTGTCAGATTAATGGAAAGAGACATATTTATGAAAGAGGCTAAAGATAAAGTTTTGAGTCATGGTAGAAAGCAGTGTTAAAATTGGACACACGTATAAAGTCACTTAAAAAAAAAAGATCCTATAAAAGTCAACTTGTTGCAGATGACACTGGAGTCGAGTGGTGTACAGAGTTGGGATCACTGCTTTAAGGAATCAGGGCTTAAGCAGTTCCCAGTAGGGCTGTTCTGTTGAATTTAAACCCAGCCTTACTCACCAACACATTAAACATGTTTTGCATACAGAGTTGTGTTTACCTTTAAATACAACTTCAAAGGTTGGACGCTGTGTAAAACATAAATAAAAACCCAATGCAATGATTTGCAAATCTCATAAGAAAATATTTTATTCACACAAGAACTGGGAAAACATATCAAATGTTGATGCACCAAATGTTTTTAGATGGTGAAAGGTCTGGACTACAGGCAGGTCAGTCCAGCACCCGGAGTCCTTTCTTAAGAAGCCATGCTGTTAATAGTTGCAGGATGGGATTTAGTATCGTCTTATTGAAATATCAAAGGCTTCCCCAGAATAAAAACATCTTCTGGAAGTTTCTCTGAAACCTGTATATACTTTTCAGCATTGATGATGACTTTCCAGATGTGCAAGCTGCTAGTACCATAGGCACTAATGGACCCCCCTACCATCAGAGATGCAGGCTTTTGATCTGAGCACTGATGATTAGATGGATGGTCCCTCCCCTCTTTAGCCTGGAGGACCTGGCATCCATAATTTCCAAAGAGAATTTCAAATTTCCATTTCTGACCCCAGAACAGTTTTCCACTTTGTCTCAGTCAATTTTACATGAGCTTGGGCCCAGAGAAGGTGGCATTGTTTCTGGATCATATTATGTTAAGTTTACATTGAGGGACATTATCCTGAAATTGCTCCACAATTTTAGATGCAGTTTATCACAGATTGCTGAACCTCTGCCCATTTTTGCTTCTGAGAGATTCTGAGGCGCTCTTCTTATACTTAGTCACATTACTGGCTTATTGTCAATTAACTTAATTAGTTGCAACATGTTCTTCCAGCTGTTTTTTTTTAGCACCACTTACTTTTCCTGCCTTTTGTTGCCCTTGTCCCAACTTTCTTGGGATGTGTTGCTGCCATCAAATTCAAGATAAGTTAATATTTTTCATGAAATATTAAAAAATCTTACTGTATTGGTTTATTAGATTTAAAAATTATTGTTTTCATTTATATTTTACATAGCATCTTAACCTGTCTGGAATTTGGGTTGTATTCTTACCTAGTTTAATATGTCTTTCTTTAGGTAGGTATATTTTGTATTTGTTATAATATTTAGAATGTTTTTAGTTACCATGCATTCTGAAGGAGAATAAATAAATCATCATGGGCAAGAATATCCTCATCTTCCTGCTACTTAAAACTGCACGTAGTGGCATGGGAGCTTTAGAGTGTACCTGTGAATGTAAGTCTAATTATAGAAGGGAGTTGAAGCTTTGTTTTAACGAAGCAGAGGCACAGTGGGAAAGAATTACCGTTTTTATTTAAATGTATAGCTGTCAAGACAAACCTTGTCTTTCCATCTTCTTTAAATTAGTCATAGCACCTTGGAGCCTTCATAGGAAGTCTGAGTCACAGGTACAATAACTCACTGAGGAGTCAGAACTTAGTCACCATATGGAGAGTTAGAGGAGTAAAAGGTGATGTGGTGACATCATCCTCTACTACCACTGAGATGTGAAAGCAGCATAACCACAGAAACTTTTCTATTCTTTGCAAACAAATGGTGGGAGAAAGTGAGTGTGAAAGGGTTGTTATTCAAATCCACAGATGTGTTCAGTATATCATGGGACTTCCCCTTCAATACGCCTCCTAATCTTACCCATTATAAAGTAGCATAGTGGTACAGTAAAGTGATAAGCATAGAGGCAGGAATGATCCAGTTTTTCCACCCAGGCACCCGGTAACAGGAGGACAGCCTGCTTTATTGGACTGGACAGGCGCTGGCATCCTGGGGGTGGCTGCTCAGCCCTGGCCTTTCACAGAGCTGCCCTTTTCATCCGCACGCGTTAAACGCTCTGCCGGAGTGGGGGAAAGAAGGGAGGGAGTATGTTGGAGAAAACGAGGGGCAGAAAGGAGGAGAGAGATGGGGTAGTGAGGAGGGGCGAGCCTGCAGCTGTGTGAAAAGTGCACACTGGTCTTTCAAGATAAGCCAGTTTTTTTCTCTCCCTCTTTCTCTGTGCGGTTGCATAGATGCTCACCCTTGCCCCAAGCCCTTGTTCTGTTCATCTGAGCTGGAACTGAAAGGTACAGATTAATCGGCTAGACCTGAACCGGAACCAACATTTATTTACCAGTTCCCACTCATTGACGCAACCCAACTCCCATTCAAAGAAACTGGTCTTTTTTCCCCCCAGTCCCACCTCCTCTATTTTTCCTGTCACTGTGATAGTTTGAACTTTGCTTGTTTCCTAGAAAGCAATGATGGTTTATACTGAAACATGTTGTGCTTGGTTTACAGTGCCACATAGCATTTGCATTTGAATTGGTAGGATTTATTCATTCAGACAAATCTTGGTCCAAAAAGAAGCCCTGTCTCATGATTGTTTTTTTGTTGTTAAAATAAAACTGTAACTAATGAGTAACTAACATAGAAAATTCAGGCTTAATAGTCTAAGACAAATAACTCAAAGAAACTTGAATGTACCTGATGTAGCTAACTTGGTAATGTGGCTTTAAAATGCATACTGGAGGAAGCAAAGGCAGGGCTGGTTCTGCACTAGAATGTCTGATGCTTTTGTAGATAGATGAGTAAGACAATGAGCAAGACTTCTCTACCGTTTAGCCCCCAGACATTTAGCACTTACCTGGATGACATCATCAGCTACCGGTGGGAGTTGGAAGAGGGGAAACCCAATCCACTTCGAGAGGGACCCTTTGAGAATCTACCACCTCGCACTCAAGTGGAACTGCTGCACCGGCTCTGTGACTACCGTTTGGATGCTGCTGATGTCTTAGACCTGCTTAAGGTACACTAAATCAATGACTGAATAGATTAAAACCACTTTTAGATACATTTTAAACTTTTTACTCTATATTGAGTCAGTAATTGTACATAAAGGCTTACCACCAACACCAGTGATGCTCCATTAATATTGTTATGCTTTGTACATGTGTACTCTTACAAGGTTTGCGTTTTTTCCTAACGTGATATTTTTAAGTCTAAGTTGGTAAGTTCACCCAGGTGTTTTATTTAAAGCATAATCAGATAGTTGTCATTAAATGTTTAATTTTTATTGTAGCTTAAGAACAGAAGATTTTAGTTTCACTATCATTTAGAATTGGTAAGCATATTTACTGCCATAAACTAAGGTGCAGTTAAAGAACCTGTGGGTTTACCTCTATGCTGTCTCTTTCAGTTTCTAATTTGTAAACTGTATGTTTTGCTGCTTTCCCATGAGATAAGATTTTCATAATTCATGAATGCTTTCAGTAAGATACTGAAAAGTGGTTTGTGTCGGCACATGATTCACAGCTCTATAGGCTCAAAGAGCTAAATGACATCACCCTCTAATGACTGATGAGTAAACGTGCCATATATGACTTAAGAAATGTTATGTCCCCACCCCCACCTCTTCAAGGGATTGGACGCAGACAGCCTGAGGGTGGAACCCCTAGGGCAGGATGGAAATGGAGCCCTCTACTGGTACTTTTATGGCACTCGTATGTACAAGGAAGAGTCAGTCAAGAGGAAAGTAGAACAGCTCAGGTAATTATTAGAGGTGCTGCCTATCTTCTTTATCTGCCAACCAAAAATGAATCTGCAGTGATCTGCAGGTAACTGGTGTAATGGCTTGTATACAGTCCTGTAATTACAGGGTTAACTTTAGATATTAATCAACTGGTTTTTCATTACTAACTACCCTTGTTTAAAAGGCTATAGTTTAAAAATATATATTGTTTTTTCCTTTGTTTTTCCATCAGTGAAACAACTGAACTAACATTACCAGAGAAAAAGAAAAGGGGAAGACCACCAAAGAAGAAAAAATTAGAAGATTCACCGAGGTAAAAAAAAAAAGCTTTTGCTGTCAGTACTAACAGGATAAAACAGGGACATAAAGACATATGGAGCTGTGCATGTGCTGTGCAGATGTAGTGAGCTCTTTTGTTTGCCATGTGGTCTTTGAGTGCAAAAACATTTTATATTCATGTTTTGAAACTACAAATTTGGAAAAGGATCTAAAAAAAGTCATGCCTGACCAGGTTGTGAAGATTTGTGGTGTTGTGTTCTTTGCTCTCAAGTCATTTGTTGACCTAACCTTTAACCTATTGCTGGACCTAAAATTTAATAAATGATTAAACAAGTGTTGTTTTTTTTGGGCAAACTTACTCCAACCATATTCTGACCACATGAGTAGGGAGGAATTTTAATTAATTCCAAAATGTACGCATGAAAGCAAGCTGTAATTTTGTTCACAAAGTGCAAGAAATTTAGTCTTTTATTAGAGCTGATTGTAGGGATGTTTTTTTATTTATTTAACTTCATGAATTTATATTTTTTTTTATAGTGAGGTGGAAAGTGATGTGCCAGAGGTTAAGACAGAACACGGACTGGAGGACATTCCCCCAAACCCAGGTAAAAGCACCTCTATTAAAGATTTTGTGTATCTGTATTTTAAGTTATGACCATCAGTTTTTGCTCATTTAATTTCTTTGCATTTTTCCTGGAATCAATGATCCAGTATCTCCTTTCTTTGCTCCAGGCTGTAAGCAAGGCACTTGGTCCCTCGTGTGTGATACAGAGGAGCAGTGGCTCAGTCTGGCAGAAAGCATCAAGGACAAAACCTCCCCACAGGATCGCCACCTTTACCGTGTGATTAGCCAAAACTTCCTGCCTGAGATCAGGAACATGATTGAGCACAAGGTCAGACACAAGAGACGCTACCATCAGTCTCCATTACACCACTATATATAATCTCTTCTGTGTGTCCTGTGTCTTTTAATAGGATGTAGATTCTTTAATATGAAAGTAATTATAAAGGAACTCAGATTTGTCCATGTTTGTGAGCCGAACATGAGCACCAGGGTGATTTAATGCTATATCGGCTCATAAACAGCAAAATAAGACATCCCAAATGTGACATTTTTAACATTTAAAAATGCAAATTGAATTTTACTCATACATTTGGCTGCTGTCTGTTTTCATCAATTTTCATAGTCACCAGCAAACTGCTGATATCTGAACTAACTAGGTACAAAAAGCTTGATTATTATTGCTTACTTCCTTGAGATTAGTGATGTTTTTCTATCTCTATTCAGCTGCGCTATCTTCTGGCTGTCCTCCAGTCATTGTTTTTAGGATCCCAGAGTCTTTCCTGTGCATTTGTGAGTTCACACACTGAAGTTGAACAAGAGGGCCGGATTTACACTCTGTTCTAGTTCATCCCAAAGCTGTTGAATAGGGTTGAGGCCAGGGCTCTGTGCAAGCCAGTCAAGTTCTTGGACACCAAATTCATCCAGCCATGTCTTTATGGACTTTAGTTTGTGCACTGAGCACAGTCATGCTGGAACAGAAAAGGGCTTTTCTCAACCTATTCCCACAAAGCTGGAAGTATATAATTGGCCAAAATGTCTTGATAAACTGAGGCGTTAAGATTTCCCTTCACTGGAAATAAGTGGCCCAGGCCAACCTCAGAAAAGCGACCCCATAGCATTGTCCCTCCCCCAAATTTTACAACTGGCACAGTGCAGTCAGGCAGGTAACATTCTCCTGGTATTTGCCAAAATCGGACTCGTACCCTGACTGCCAGATAGAGAAGTGTGATTTTTTTTAAATTTATTTTTTCCGCTCCACAGAACATGTTTTGACTACTCCAGAGTTCAGTGGTGGTGTTTTACACCATGCCATTCAACATTTTGTATTGTGCTTTGTGATGTAGGGCTTGCATGCAGCTGCTCGGCCATGGAAACCCATGCTGTGATGCTCCTGGTGTATAGTTTTCGTGCTTATGCCAGAGAATGTTTGCAACTCTGCAATTATTGAGTCATCAGGGCATTAGAGATTTTAACACACTATGTGCCTCAGCACTCGGCGACCCCACTGTGCACCTGTAGGTGGTCTGCCACTTCATGGTTGAGTTTCTGTGGCTCTCACATCCTTCCATTTTGCAGTAATACCACATATATTGCTTGTGGAATATCTAGGAGAGAAGAAATTTCACCAGATTACTAGTTGCAATGGTGGCATCTTATCACAGTACTGGGGAGCTCTTTAGAACAACCCATTCTTTCACAAATGATTGTAAAAACAGATTGCATGGTAGTTGTTTGATTATTTTTTTATACACCTGTGGTAATGGGACAGAATGAAACACCTGAATTCAGTGACTAAGAGGTGCAGTCCAATACTTTTGTCCAAATAGTGTACCTTGGATTTTGTTGTTAAGCACCTCAGTGAGAGCTGTTGCTCTGTTCCAGCATGTCAGAGCCAGCACCGCTCTCTTTTTAGTTTGCCAAGGAATTAATTTTAGTCATTGATTTCTGAATATGAAGGTCTCTGGTTTGATCCCTACCTGTTTGTATAAAGATCAGTGGGTGCTGTCGATGCCTGTGATATATAACCCGCAGTGGCTGTTGCTATAGAAACACTCTGAGTCTTTCCTGATCATCAGCAGCGAAATAAAGAATCCTGCAGGCAGATTAATGTCAGCAGAGGGGTCACTCACTAATTGCAAATGGTCAGTGGATGGATTTGATTGAGTCCTTCATCAGTTATACTCTGATGCTTGCTGTACTATTAATACACACATTTTATATGGCATTCAAATGTCTTATTTATAGATTCTCTAGATAATATAAGTAGAGCTGTGATAAACGTTTTGGACTTGTAAGTATTTGTGAAAAGCTTTATGTTCTGCTGTAACACTGTAGACTTCTAGAGACGACCTGCTTCACTTTACATTTTCTCTGTTAAACATGATCACAGTGTGGGGGGAACTGATTAATTTAAATTTGCTCAAAGAACAGAATCAATTAAAGGGAAGCACATTCCCCTAATGCTCCTCTATGTAAATTGATTGCACAGTAGATCACATTAAGATATCGTGCTTGGTAATTATATTAATTACACTGCCACTGTGATACTGTATAGATTCTGTCCCCGATTTGCTGTTTAGACCAGTTAAGTCGTGGGTAACCCGAAATGAAACACATGGACTCTTGGGAAAAAGTTTCTTATTTGTTAGGCCGTACTATAAAATTAAATAAATATAATATTGAAAACCTCATAAGCCTCTAGTTTTACACACTATTTGTGAAATGAAAAACAAATTTTCCCAGAGCCTAAAGAGGTCTTGAAATCACTAGTTTTGCATCAATCATCCAAACCCCACAGCAATGCAGAAAACCCAAATGTAGCCTGTTTATGCATTAAACCACCAGCAAAGGGGGAAATATTTGCCTGATGTACGACTTCAGCAAAGTTGTGCGTTTAGTTTTTGTACAGCCTGAGCAATCATCTGCTTTGCATGACCATTATACAAGACTGCTGGCTAAACCTTGTCTTGCTCAATCTCTGTCGCTCCCCTCTCCTAGTCAGTGTTGGTGCATAATGTGTTGATATAAATAGCTTTCTTGATTGTGTTCATATGAGCGTACCAGATACAATATGTATATTCTGCCAAATCTTTCCTTCCACATGTCTCAGTCTGCTGTCATCAGCCATTTCATGGGACACTGACAGCCAGCAAGAGCTCACCTTGAGGCAAGATAGTCTCTTGAGTGACAGCTCTGCTGTGCTGCAGGATTCTGTCGACCTCTCTAAGTGGTGACACCAGAGGCACTCAGTCTTGTGTGTGTTGCATGATGGGAAGGACTTTGTGCTGGTGGTAATATAGGGAGGAACTGTAAAGCCTGGGGAGATGTCAGTGCTTCCCACTAAGACAAGGCAGAGATGGTCTGGGGCCACATGAGCTGTTTTCACACATGTGCTCCAGCCCTGAACTTTTCTACACAATACTCAACAGAGGCACGTGTGAGAATGCAATTGGATCAAAGCCATCTGTAGCTTTCCAGCTCCCTAGTAGAGTCTGTGTGTTGTTTGATTGTGCCCATGTGATGGTAGTGCAGGTAATTGTCCAGTGAATTCAATGCGAGTGTGTGTGTGTGTGTGTGTGTGTGCATTGTGTGTCCTTCTTCCTGAATGCTCTGTCCATGCAACTCGCAAACATCAAGTGAAGCATTTCCAGTAAGAACCCAAGAACCTATCCAAAGGGGATTTTTTTTCCTGTTCTACATATCAGAAAGGGCAGCTTGGGACAATGTGCAGCTCTGATTCTCCCAACATTGTCTGGAGTTTCTGTGTGGAAAAATTGATGTACAGTTGTGGAGGCACATGTTTAGATCATAAAGGTCTGTCTTTTCTTTTTCTTTTATTTTCTTTATCCCCCTTTTTTCATTTATCTACCTCTTACTCCTATGAATATCTTCCATTCTTGTTTGCCTGCTTACCTATATGCACAGATAGACAAACTGACTTACTCTTAATAGTCACTAATGTATTTTTAGGCCTTGCTAATGATTGGCTAGTTGCTTTCACCTGCGCTGGGCTGGCAGCAGTTCATAGTCCCGCTTGCCAGATGAACTCTGACATAAGCTGCAGACAACAGTCCGTGATATAGACAGGCTTTCAAAGAGCCCACTTACAGCTTACTGTTGGCTGGTAATTTATCCCTTTTCAGTTTGCTATAACTGGATCCCTGATATTCCATTGTTATGCATCAAAATGTATGTATTCAGCTCTGATTTTTAGCAGCAAAAATTCCATGCTCAAAACCTGCAGGATTGGCAGTTGTCAAATGGACGGAGCATCTTTACATGACCTCAAGCAATCATATCACACAGGTTGTGATTTATGCACACTATAATGTTAATTATAAAAAATGTAATGATTTGCAGATTTCATAAATCAATATTTTATTCACAAATGAACAAAGAAAACATATCAAATGTTGACAGTGAGGCATTTTAATATTTCATGAAAAGTACTCATCTTGAGTTTGACAGCAACGCATCTTTTGGAATTGAGGTTGTATTTCAGTTTTTTGACGAAGCCTTCTGTTAGCCCCAGACATAGGTGGAAGACCAGGCAGCAAAGGTGAGAGGGTTACTTTGGATAGTGAATCAACACGTGAGGGCCTGTCAGTGTGTTTGCTTGTGTGTGTTGTGCTCTTCACACAGAACATGCATTTGTTTTAAACTTGATTTCCCTCATAGAATGCAGAAGTCTTCACAAACATTACAGATGTGAATGTTATTACTTCTGATTCATGGTTGCCTTTTTGTTGACTTCTTTATCTCTGGTACATGCAAAATGATATTAGAGAATCACAGAGGAGGTGTAAGGAGCAAAGCCAAAATTAACTTATCTTCTATTGCAGGAGCGAGAGCAGAAACAGAAGCTACTGGACCCAAAACCAGTTCGCGTATCACAGCGGTTCTGTGAAAATCACTTTAAACAAGAGGAGAGGGTGAGTGTTTGTGCGTCTTATTCTTTTTAGATAATATTGTAGTCTTTACAGGGGAGAAAGAATCTGTGTTGATTAATTTGAATTGCATTATACTTTATTAATCCCAAAGAAAAATGTATAACAATGCTTTTTAGTGCAATACATTCCAGCACAGTGAGATGTTTAGCTGTATTTTTTGATTCAGGTGAATCAGTAGTCTGGGTCGCTTCTTTACATTATTCCTGGTGTTTTATGCACAAGAGACACGTGAATGTCTGACTCTGTTTTCATTGCAAGGTGTACTACCATCAGTGGAGAGTAGACTAACAGATTTTGTGTATATGCGTGCAGGACAATCTCAAGGGCATAACTGAAGAAGAGAAGAAGAAAGATGAAGAGCTGGACAGGCAGGTCCTTCTGGCTGAGCAGAGACGAGAAGAGGAAAGGCTTTTGCAGGAAGAACGACAGAGAGAGAAGATGGAGAAGATCAAAGCTGTGGAGGGTAAGATGGATACCTGAATAGATGGAACACAAATTCTGCAAAAGATATCTAAATTTTAAAATCTAAATTTTTATTAACCTGGTAGTATATGCCGAAAAGGGGAAAAAAATTGGGTGCTGAAAGTCAGATATAAAGAAGCAGCAGTAATTTCAAGTTCTCTCATCGGTGGTCTGTCAGCAGCAGGTAGAAGGCTCTGTCAAAGGTAGAATGTATTGTGAAGGACACTCCACTCATTGGACTTTAACATTTTTATTGTTGTGGTTTGGCTCTTAGCAGCTAAAATATCTGCAGTAGCATAGCAGCATTGAAAGCTTGAGATTTATGTGCAGTAGACACTGTGAAAGGGAATGTTCAAGGCCTTTAATCACAGGATCACTTCTCTTTTTCTCCCTCCCTCTGATGTCATCCGTCAAGGGTTAATGAACTGCTGATTGTGCTTCAGTAGAGGAGCCTCATTAATGTATTATAGATGAACAGCAGGGCCTGGCCTACACTCTGTGTGGATTGCATATGTGGAATCCTGCCTCAAACATCTTTAATCCAAACGGCAGGGGGGCTGGCAGGCCTCTCTGCCTTTCATGTTGAAAGATAAAGCGGTTATACATATGCACTCTCTGTGCTCTGTTCTGCTCTTTTGATCAACTTGGCCTAAGAAAAGATGGCCAATGTATCGTTCTCTTCCACTTATCTGAGCTGCTGCTGTGTCTGACATATGAGGCCTGGTTTTCATTGACTCTCTTGACAGCCTCAATAGACAGCAATTTATACTGTAACTGTAGGGCCTGAATAAGTGATCAAACATTGTTTGCCTGTGCTCTCCTGAGACTGATACTTTTAATCATTTGTGTTTCTAATCTCCTCCTGTGTTCATCATTTTCTGTCAGAGCGAGCAAAAAGGCGGAAGATGCGAGAAGAAAAGGCCTGGCTGCTCTCTCAAGGAAAAGAGCTGCCGCCTGAACTCCTAAATCTAGAGCCGTCTTCTCCTGTCCACAGAACACGCAAGAATAAAGAATTGTATGCGGCTGTACACATTTGGTTTAAGATTTGTTCTCTACTTAAATGATGCCTTTTTTTAAAAAACGTGTCCTGTGTTTGACATTTCAGCTATGAAATTGATGATGACTACACTGCTCTCTATAAAGGTATGTGTACAGAGTGAAGCCTGTTGCTTTATCTCAGGCTACAGACACACTTATGCCTTAATTTTCCAGCATATGTGTGACAGTGTAAACAGGAATCAGAAGTATCTCAAAGGAAGATCAGCTTAAGCACAAAGTATGACTAGATATTTCTTTGCTTAGGTTGACAATGAAGTGAAACTACTATTAAAAGTAATACTAAAGTAAAAGGTGCCCTTTGTGGCACCAGAACAGTTCTGACCTATTGATGCATAGACACTGGACCTTTTGGAGTTGTCCTGTGGTGTCTGGCATCAAACTTCTAGCAGTGGGGTCCTTTGGATCTTGTGGTTTATGGAGCAGGGCCTTCAGGGATCTAGCTTGTTCCAGCACATCCCTAGATGCTCAATCAGATTAAGATCAGGAGAATTTGTGTTCTTTGAACCGTGCCTGAGCAGTTTTCGCAGTGTCCTGCTGGAGGAAGCTGCTGTTGTCAGGGAATGCTTCATCTGCAAAATTGTTATGGTGGGTGGTGCCTGTCAAAGTAACTTCTATATATAAATGGCAGGACCCAAGCTTTCCCAGCAGAACATCCTTATCACTTCACCTGTCTGTATTTTTAAGGTATAAGGCAACGTATTTATTGTGGTACAGAGTGCATTATTACCCATCATTACTCGTTATTACTTGACCAGTATTAATCACCATAGGAAACTATTGCAATGGCAAATGAGTATCTGCACAAGAAGGAATAAATCACAAATGGTTTGAGCTTGGCTGTAAAGTTGGCTTATATTTTGTGACTGATTAGACCCAATCAGACATTGAATGTGAGGGTCTGTAACATAGTTTTCAAAAGCCTCACATTATTTCTTTCCATACTAAAACTAAAATTCTTCTCAATGCAAGTCTTGCCTTTCAACAGCCATACCAGTAACTCCTCTGGGCACTTATTTGGACTGTTAATTCAACGTGTATTAAAAATTATCTTTAATTTCAATGGTGATCTGGATGTATATAATTACCATTCAAACCAGATTTTTAAAAATCTTAAGACTTTGCCTAAAATAAGGTTTTAAAAAACTCTTTTACACCAGACAGGATACTTCTACCACCAGCTTTGCTGTCGTGGAATTCTTTCATAGGTTTACATTTGGGATTCTTTTAATGGCATGTCTCTTTTTATGTCTTTGGTAAACTTAATTTCAGAGTCTTTCAAATTAAAACATGGTAGCAGCATTTCCAAACATCCCACTTTTAAGGATCCTAAAATTTTAGAGTGGTGCAAATGTTGTGTTTAAATGTAAGAGATGTTAGACATTGGAAAATCTGAACATGTAGTGTGGCTGTACAATCAGTCTGCATTCATGTCTCTTCTAATTGCTGTTCCGTTCTAATCTGTTCTTCAGTGCTTGAAGTCTTGAAAGCCCATAAAGACGCTTGGCCTTTCTTAGAGCCTGTTGATGACTCCTATGCTCCCAATTATCATGAGATCATCCAGGTACAGAATACTGTTACTGTTTTCACGAATGGTGTAACATTGGCTTCGTGTTTGTATGCGTGTGGTTTACATCCTAACGGTTTATTGTTTGAGAATTTTAATTGTTTTTATTTTTTTTCTAATCCCCGCAGACTCCCATGGACCTGTCCACAATTGAGAAGAAGCTCAATGATGGGGAGTATGTTGCTAAGGAGGAGTTTGTTGCTGATGTGAAGCTCATGTTTGAAAATTGCGTTGAGTACAACGGAGAAGATAGTGGTAAATTAACAGTTTCACAAAAATATGTTTTCTGCACCAAAAATGTTTTCTGTCTCAGTGAAAGACATCAAAATCCATTGCAGTATTGGTACATTGTGAGAAGTTTATATATACATTTTTGGGGTGAGACATGGGATGAGAGAGGGAGAGATCGCAAAAGAAAGGGGGCTGGGCTTAGTACTGTGTTGGGGCCGGGGCCAGGGCAGCCTTGACAGTGATTAATGGGGAGTGATTGAGTTGTGCTCCAGTGCTCAGGGGGATTCAAGTCCTGCAGTGCCAGAGAAACATTCCAGCCCCTAAGCCCCCTGTCTGGAGCCATCCATCCAACTGAATACTCTCCCCAGGGATAGGGGGGAGGTGAGTAGTAAGGAGGCCTAGGGTGGGGCAAGAGCTAGAGAAGGAAGGGGTTGGAAGAGCAGGGGTCAAACTACACCCTCTGACCTGGTCAGTTGGCTAGCACTAGGACAGAACATGAGAGTATTTTTGTCTGCTTTGGGTGTATGACATTCTTTCTGGTCTGCATTTTGTGACTGACTGTGTGTGTGTGTGTGTGTGTCTGTGTGTTCTTGTTATTTTCCCCATAAAAAGTAGGGTGGAAGTTATTCTTTGAGTATGTGTGAGTAGATGCTATAGATATGAGATTTATGTTTTTGTGATAATGAAGTGAAGAAGATGTGGTTTTATGTAAAAACTTCTAGGTGGTTTATCATAAGAGCATAGCTGATGTTGATGTCTGTCTGTCCTCAGAGTACACTGTCATGGCAGAGTCTTTGGAACGGTGTTTTAGCCGAGCCCTGTTAAAACACTTTCCATCAGAGGATGGCGACACAGATGAGGAATTCCACATCAGCCGAGAAGACAAAGAGCGCAAGGACAAAAAACGCAACCGTAGCAGTAAACATTTGGGACCCGACAGTTTGATCAGGACAACCGAGCAAGTCCAGCGTAAGCGAAATTCGCAAAAGGGCAAAGGCAGTGCACCCTCAGAGGAGGACAGCAAGCTGACACGACCACCTCATTCCCTTCACTGGGCCAATGGTCCCCCTCACCCTCACAGCCAGCAGCATATCCATGAAGGAGAAGTCAGGGGCTTTTACCACCCAGGGCAGCAGGTATCCACAGAATAGCTTGTGTTTTTTTTGTTTGTTGGGTTTTATTCCAGTGTTTCCAAAAAAGAGTGAACTAATTTTGTAATTTATCCATCATGTCATCCAGCACCTTCATCTTTTTTTCTGGTTTTCTGTCAGGAGTGTAGGGTAAAAAACTAATTCTTTGTTACCTTACCAGCTCCGTCAGCCAACTGGTCCCCCTGGTCATCATGGTCCACATATGTATGCCCAAAGAATGACAATGGATCCCCGCTTTGCCTATCCAGTTCACCTCCCCAGACATGGAGACCCCAACTTAAACCGTTTGCCACACAGCTTTAACATGCAGGTATGCATGGGCCCATTACACTTTACTTCCCATTAAGAATGTATATGGTTTTTTTGGTGTGTGAGGCCAGGGGATATCTGTATCTTGATGCTAGTATTAACAGACAAAACCTGAAATTTAACATTTTATTTCCTTTTCCCAAGCATCGCATGATTGAGGCACACCACATGGGTCCTAGGTATCCAATGGGCCCAGATCCAAATCAGCAACAGCCTCCGCAGCAGCATTCCTACATGGGTCCGACTCATGGCCCGTGCTTGGGACCACGTCCCATGGCCTTACAGCCTGGACCACCTCCTGAAGCCAGCATGTACCCATCTCGCCACCATCCCGAGGGTCACACCATGCATCCTATGGGCAACAGATTCTCAGGGCCAGAAGGTCCACCTCAGCACAGCTATCCAGGCTTGAGACCCCCTGGCATGGGGCTACCTGCCATGTGGACTGGTATGAATCAGCAGGGCCAGGAGAGGCCCTGTGGCATGTCCATACAGGATCCCAACATGGGGAACCAGCGCAACTTTGGTTATGGTGGAATTCCCCCTCCAGTGGGGCATAAACCATGGCCGGAAGCCGCTGGATACCCCAGCCATCCTTCCAACGCCCCGTATCAAATGACTGCAGTGGGCAGCTCCCCAGGGCCCATATCCTCACGTCTTACTGTGCCCTACCCAAGCTCCTCTAGCAGGACAAGCTTGTCTTCAATGCTGGAAAGCCCAGAGATGCTGGCCCTGCAGCAGCTGTCAGCCTCTTCTGGACCCCCTGCTGGTGCCCCTCATCAGCACATAGGCAAGTTTCAGCAGCCTGGGCCCCCATCAGGAATTGGCAGCATCCCAGCTCACCCCTCTCAACAGCCTCCCCCTGCGCCTGAGGTTCAGCTGCTGCATCCTGCTAGAGACAAAGGCCCAGACAGACAGTCTTCCCAACAGACAGACTTGCACCCCAAAGGTAGACCTGACCTTCTTTTGCTGTATTTCACCACTCTGCATCATGGGACACAAATGCAGCCTAACCTTTTTCCACACACGTTTTTGTAGGTTGTAGTGCCTCGTTCGTTAATCAGCACAGCCCCCATCCTCTGTCCTTCCTTTCTGTCAAGTGCTTTTTACAATTTGATTTTAATTATTTCTCACAGTAAGAGGCAAATTGAATATTCATCAGTTTGGTTAAATTTCTTGCTGATTTCTTTGAAGTACAAAAGAGAATCAGCAGTTCAGCTTCATGGGCAAGCTGTCAAATGTGTCTGCATCCAAACTGTGAAGAAAAAGAATAGGAGATTTTTTTAAAAATCTGTTTTGTCTCAAAAATAACTCATTTTGGAAAAGTAGCATAAATTGCTGAAAACGATACAATCTTGTACTTGTAATTATAGTAAATCTATCTAACTTGCAACATTCTTTGGCTCTTACTGTTTTCCATTTCTCTGTGTGTTAACAGGCATAACGTCAGAGAACAAGAGTACTGCCAACAACGTTTCTGATGACGCTCCATCACATAAAAAAATGTTTCCTGTTAACCAAGAGAACCCATCTGTCCCTAGTCCCACAGGACATTACTGTGGGCCAACAGATCAAATGCAGAGTCCCCCAGCCCCAAACAGATCACAGGAGAATCCTTCTGGATCAACGCTCACACAGAGTTCGACTGAAAGCCATACGCAAGAGTTTAATGACCAGGGACACTCTGCCAGTCAATGTACCACTGAAAACAATAGTACCACTCCTGTTTCATCCAATCTCAACTCAAGTAATACTGATCCTGCTCAATCCAGTTCTCTGCAGCATACACCAAACAGTCCACAGCCAAATGCTCGAAGCCCTGCGCTTCTTCCCCAGAACTTGCCACTACTGGATGTTGCAGCAGCTCAGAGTTCCACTCAGAAAATGTCAGAGAATAACTTAAAACCCATAGAGAATGTACATCAGGAAAGTAAACCCCAGCAAAACATCCAAAAACATGATCAACCTCAGGCAACTAGAACCCCTCCTCAAGGCCATCCTCAGAGCTCTCCCCAGCCAGTGACCCAGAACACACTGCAACACGATGCTCTCCTGCCTTCTCACCATGTCCCCCAAAGCCTCTCACCACAATGCACTACACAGAACGGGGCTGCTCAGGGAGCCCAGCTCGGCCCTCCACAGCCAGCCCCTCTCACCTCTTTGCCACCCAGTCATCCTGCCTCTCTATTACCCTCTCAGCCAAGCCCAGCTCATGGAGATCAAAGACCTAGTGAACCTACAGTGAGGCTGGGCACAGAAGGCACCACCATACCACCACAGCAAACCACGATGACATCTGGGCCACCAAGTAGTATTTATAAACACCAGGCTTTTAGTCCAAATCACAGTCAGACCCAGTTGCTGGGTAATAATTTGGGTATACAGGCTCAAAGTGGGCCGCCAAATGGTTACAATCCAGCCATGCCTCCTCACTCCCAAGGCCAGGTGAATGGAGCTATGGGTACATATGGCATGGGGAACCCACCACCTCCACACTACAACCGAACAAACATGAACAGGCCCATACCTCCCTCTGCTCACCACCCATATCCCAACCAGTCCATTAACACCCTCCACAATCCCCTCACTAACTATCAGCAGCAGGGAGGGACAGCTTACTCCTACCACATGCCAGGCCAACAGCAGCCTCTTGGTCATGGCAATATATACCCATCTCATCAGTACCACCAGCAGACCTACTATGCCCAGCCCTATCCCCAAGATCAAGGCCATAACCAAGCCAATGGTAGAGGGGGTTACCCTCCAGAGGAGTGGCATCGGCCTCATTATCAGCCTCGCCAACCAATGCCACAAAATGCTTATCTGCCTGTAGCTGGTGCCAGAGCCAACGGTCAGCTAAAGGAGAGTAGTGTGTCACCTTTGGGGTCTGAAAGTTCCAGCGGTACTAGCTTGGTGTCCCCTGGCCCACTGCCTGAAGTAGGGTCTCATCCTGGAGGCTCAGAGGAGGGAAACTGTGAAAACCAGCAGGTTGGGGGAGGTAGCAGTATTGGTGGTAGTCCAGCAAAGCAGGCCCGTAACGAGCGCTCAGAGCAACCTGAAAGCCCTAAAGAAATCCTGGACCTTGACAGCCATAATGCTGCGGCTCGCTGTCGGAGCACTCAGCCACCTCTACAGCAACATCCACCTGCCTCTGCTGCACATGGGGTGCCTGGTTTCATCTATGATCCTCGAGCCTTGCACCCAGGGATGCAGCAAGGTGGTGTCCATCCACCGCATATCATATCTCAAGCCCATGGAATTGGAAATGGAACCCCTTACCCCGGCCAACCATACCCTGATCCACGATGCTATGCTGCCCAAAGACCCCACTCACACCTGATGGAAGCTCTACAGCGACCCCAGCAGCTTCCCTTTTCCCCGGGCCAGACACGCATGGCCATGTACAGACACCCTCGGCCAGGGGGCCACTTTCAGGCCATGATGATTCAGCAGAGGGGCCTGGGACCAGAACGCTTCATACATCCAGGGTAAATTCTTAATAGTTTATACTGACAATATGGAATTGAATCTTCTTAACTGTGATGGATTGAATATGTTCTCTGATTTACCTGATCTATATCAAGACCTACAACTTTAAGATCGACTGGTGGGCATTTTTTACCTCCACTTTTCTTTGCTGAATTAACTAGTTACAATGAATGAGAGTATAATGAAGAAGAAAATTGTTGGTTTTAGAGTCCTTGTTACATCAGACATCAGTAATGTTGTTCTAAAGCATGGATTTTGTTTGGAGATTCCCATCAACTTAGCTATAGCACACAAGCCCCGAGAGCTCAGTATAAACATTTTTTTATTTTGTTCACAGACAACAGATGATGGCTGCTCCAAGCGGCCCTGGCAGTAAACAGAGATTGTGACACCATATGATCCAAGTGAGTATAAATGCATTACAGAATGTGTTCAAAGTTGTCTCTAGCACTCACTTATTTTACCACAAATCCTTTTATTATATTGTGCTTTAGGTTTCTATTTGTAAGACCATGATCAAACTGACAGAAAGACATTGTTTACTAATTTTTGTTTCTCCTTTCAGACAAAGCCGTGAGCCAAACAACTATTGACCGAATGTCAAGAGGGGACACTTGGTTCCACATGCATCTCTTACTGATATTCTACCACTGTACTCAAGTGAGCTTAAAGATCCTGCTATGCAGCTGGTTCTACAAAGCAAAATTATAATGTGAAATGTTATTGAGCCCTGGAGAACAATGCTTTTTTCATATGCCCCCCTCCACACAGAACTTGCAGGGGCCACATCTAGAATAACTTTGGAAATGTTAGGGATTTAATGACTTGCTTAAGGACACTTCAGAAGCATAGTTGCTTCCCAACATGAGCATTTGAACTTTAAACCTCCAACAGAAGGGGAACACTTTTTAACCACTATGTCAGCCTGCCAAACACAGGGGACATTGCCTTCAAGAACACTGGACAACCCCCTTCTAGATGAGCAGACAGAATATAGAAGAATGGATTAGTCACCACTCTGCACAACATTCTTATCTTGTCCATTGACTGCAAGGTAGGGTACTGCAGCTACTGACAGGACTGTGAAATAAAGGAGGGGGTGTTGTTTTACTACTATATTCTTATCCAACCATATCTTTAAACTCAGGTGTACAAAAGGAGGTACTATGAGACTGTCACCATAACCTAGTCAACTCACAGACCCCTTGTAGTTGCCTTGGTTTTTTTTGTGAATGTATGAGTGAATGTGTAGACAGGAAATGCAGCACAGTAGCTGCACGTGAAAGAACACTGATCATCTGTCTGAAGCATGAACTGCCCCACCCAGTTTCCATTTTTTTCTTCCTCTAAAGTGAACACACAGTATATGCATCTTTCAAAGCTGCCTTCATTTATTAGAATGTCTTTAAGTAACAGAGAGGGACTGGCAAGGATGGTGCTGCGTGTACATGATTCTCTATTGTGCACTATGGATTTTGAGAGTCTGGGCGTCCCGGAACTGAGTGGCCTTGGATAGTCTTATATTAGTCAATGCTTGTTAACACATAAATGTATGCAAGAGTGTATATATAAATATATATATATATATATAAAAAAATTACAGCCCTTCACCGCATAGATTTACCTCAGACGAGGATAATTTAAAGTTCTCAGTCACATGTCCTACTAGCCGGTGCATGCACTTGCAAAAAACAAACACATACACATAAATGGTCTTAGTTGAGTGCTGCATTCCACCAGCAGGTTTGTTGCTTTAGTTCTTTGTTCTGTCAAGGTTTCTTCGTGTGCTTTCTCTTCCCCATGTCAATACTAAGTTTATCCTCAGGGTGTACAGTTTCTATATACGGGTACTGTTCTGAATTAATTGAAGGAGCAGCATAAGAAAAATGGGACTGCAACTATGGCAAATCAATCCACTGCATGGAGAAACTGACTTGTAAGGGTCATTGGCCTTAATAATAATTATCAGTGCATTTTGTTATTTTTGTTTTCATCAGAGTTAATTGGATGTTAGTAGGCTCCAATTTGTTACTTTACATTCCAGTTACTTTGATGTCATACCATTCGCCATCACAATTAATTTTGGCCCTCATTTGTCTGAGTCCCACTAGGGAAGTTTAGCATTGGCAAAAAATAATAATCTACCTCATCCAGCCAGTCTGTGGCATCTACAAAGTCCGTCCACTTCCTCATTGCCCTGCCAGACTCCTGTGGGTTGTTTTATGACCAACATGTGATTTTAAGCACCACTTTTAATTCATAGGTTTATAGAACTAAGAGTAAAATGGCCTTAAAATGCTTTACCATCATTATCTTGGACAGAAAGTATGGTGCTCACTGACCACCTCAACAAGAGGTGATTACTCAGCTTTTGGTTCAATGTTGACTACAGGTGCTGAAACATTCACCGACTGTGGTATTGTACTTTCAGTCTTGTTTTTATTTTTCAAGTAAAGAATGATGGACAATATTGTATTTCTGAGAAGGGACTCTTTAAGTTAAATGCATCCCACCTACAGGTTGTCGAAAAGCTGTAGTCCATTAGGGCATTGTAATGAAATGTCTGAGAAAGGAAGATGATAGGCAAAGATAGAAGCTATGAGACAATTTTGTAAATGTGTCACAAAAGACCTGTCATAGATGACTTACTATTTTGTTAAAATAGGCAGTATTTAGTGAACTTAATAAGGCCACTAAGGAGGTGGTAGTGTGTTCATTCATGCTGTATGAAGGGCGGTTCTGTTTTTAAAGATCTGTGAGG
>VUQH01010848.1:4755-15270 GCA_015106775.1 Etroplus canarensis
TTCCAACTAAAGGAACATTTTTGTGTGTCTTTTTAATTCTGAATTGTGTTGTTGTGAACATTACCAGGGTTCCTCATCTGCAGGTCAAAGTGTTTATTGCTGCACTGTGTTGTATTGATTAGCTAGCACAGCGTTGTCTCTCCCTATTCTAAGTAAATGGGAAATTAAAGCTAACTGTCTCACAATTCTGCACTGAAACTCTATCAATAATTCAGCCTTCCCCCGGTCAACTCTAGTTCATACATACACATAGACACACACACAAATGCCCACACGCACTTTAAAATCAACAAACATGTACAGTTATTACAGTGTACGCATACTCACTAGCAACTTCATTAGTTGCACCTTGCTAGCATTGGGTTGGAGTCCCTTTTCCCTTCAGAAGTGTCTTAATTCTTAATAGCATAGATTCAACTAGGTGCTGGAAGCATTCCTTAGAGATTTTGGTCCATATTGAAAAGACAGCATCACAAAGATGCTGCAGATTTGTCAGCCTCACATACATGATGTAAATCTTCTGTTCCGCTGCATCCCAAAGGTGCTCTATTGGATTTAAATACGGTTACTGTGGAGACAATTTGAGTACAATGAATTCATTGTCATGTTCAGGAAACCAGTTTAAGATAATTTGAGCTTCAGAAGCAGCCATCAAAAGATGGGTACACTGTGGTGATAAAGGCATATATGTGGTCTGCAAGAATACACAGATAGGCTGTGGCCTTTGAACTAAGGGACACAAAAAAGAAAATAACCCCCGAACTCTTGATATTAGATGAGATGGATCCATACTTTCATGTTGTTTACACCAAATTCTGACCCTACCATATGAATTTCTTATCAGACCAGGCAATGTTTTTCCCATCTTCTGTTGTCTAATTTTCTAAGGTGACAGGAGTAGCACCCAGTGTGGTCTTCTGCTGCTGTAGCCCATCTGCTTCAAGGTTTGACGTGTTGTATATTCAGAGATGCTCATCTGCAAACCTTGGTTGTAACAAGTGATTATTTGAGTTATTTTAGCCGTCCTATCAGCTCAAAGAAACCTGGCTATTCTCTTCTCACCTCTGACATCAACAAGGTATTTACGCCCAGAGAACAGCTACTCACTGGATATTTTTCTGTTTTGTGTATTCTCTGTAAACTGTTGAGATGGTTGTGCATCACTAATCAGCAGTTTCTGAATACCAGCCAGTCTGGCACCAACAGCGATGCCACTTTAAAAGTGATTCAAACCACTATTCTTCACCATTCAGATGCTTGAATTGTACTTCAGAAGGTCCTCTTGACCATGTCTACATGCTTAAATGCATTGAGTTGCTGCTTGTGATTGGCTGATTAGATGTTTGCATGAACAAGCAGTTGGTGAGTATATACTGACTTCATCAGTACCGTACTGGTAGAAGAACTACAGTAAAGTCAGTATGTATAGATAATTGACAAACACATGTATAAATACCAGAACACTCTCAGTGTTACAAGTGGTAACTATCTAATTGTCACTGAGTGTGTTCGTGACTTTTCAGATGATATTCAGGTTCAAATTTGATCCACTGCACACATGTATTGTCTTCATGCTCCTAAGCAAGACTTCCATCTGCCTATTCAAAGTATAAGGACTGAATCATCATTAGTTGCTTACATGTGACTGCAACAGTAAAAATTATACATTAACAGATATGTGCATATGAATATTTCAGAATTTGTAGGCAAGGAACAACCCTATTGTTACCAGAAGGTTTCTAGTTTCTGATTTAAATCAGGCTGGTTGCAAGCAGGTCCATGTGGAAAGCAAGAGAGGGAACGCATTATCTGAAGTGCAGTCTCCAAGCCAATGGTGATCTTCTGATGATACTTTTTTCCCAACTTTATAATCTATCTGCATTTGAAATCAGTGACTGCTTCACCTAATGAGAAGAACTGGTCCAGATATATGCTGGCTACATTGGAAGCCCTGAAATATTAATTACCAGACTGATAAAACATCACAGGACTCCTTTGGTCTCTCCGCTTGATAAATTGTTGAAGTTTTTGTTGTATTTTCTGTTGTAATGCATATAACCTTATTGAGAATTAAACCTAAAATAGTGAACCTTCAGACCAAAAGAGATTGGTCTAGAACAGTTGTTCAGAGAGTGAAGTGAAGAGAGACATATTGAATGTAATTCAGACATGGCCAGAGGTCAGAATACCACTGTTCTGCAAATACAATGGATGATGGTAAGGCCAAAGATCTTAGGCTGATGCTTATTTTCAGCTCTTGGCTTGAATGGCAGTATGTACTTAATAATCCTGAGAGAAAAAAACAGGAGACTGAAAGACAATGAATAGAGCAACAGAGAGGAATAAAAACCCCAAGTCCCCCCTCTCTATAAAGTGGGCAAAAACCAAGCTAAATCTCCAATGACTCTCTGTGAAATTCAAATTCTCCTCCCAGCCGATCTCGCCAGGGAGAGTTGGAGGGATAGATGATGGAGCGAGGGATGATTGAATGATCGGACGATAGAGAGATTAAAAGAAGACATGGTCTGATGATGTGGAAGATGATGTGAGCCGCCGTCAGCAGGGATGGAGGCAGCACAAGACGTGATTGATGCTTACAAATCATCTCTAGAAGAAAAGCGAAACATGGACAGAGAGATTGGGACTAAAAGAGGAAGGAGGAAGCAGAGAAGACTACGAAGGAGATACAGCTGAGGATGACAGGAAGTGAGAAGATTTGGAAAGACAGAGTGATAAAGGCTGCAAGATGAGAGCAAACTCCTAATCATCTCTTTGACTTATTTCCCTTTCACAACAAATCTTCTCCCTCTCTACCCTCCTCCCCATTTGTCCCCCCTCCCTTCGCTCCATCTCCATCTCTCTCCCTCCACCAGGCTTCCAGCTTCAGAGGCGAAGCTCCATCTGATCAATAATGGATGCAGCTGTCTCCTACACTGCTGGAGAAGGGCCGGTACATTAGGTAATGCAGGGGCTACATTTAACTGGATGGGCTTGTTAATGCGTCCCGCTGGGGAAACACCCTCCCAACGCCACCCCTTCTCTCCCAGCTCGTGCAAGACACACACACACACACGCAAATATACATGCACACACTAACTCACCCATCCCTCACCAACTTGCAGTGCAACTTTTTCCACAGAGGGAGGAGCTGGAGGAGTAGTTGAAGTGGCATTTGTGGAACATGGAGGACAGCGTGGTCCAGGTTGGGGAAACAACGTCCCTGCATGGCACATGAGGAGCTGGTTGGGTTAGATGGCAGTCTGGAAATCTCTTGAGGTCACCATTTCTTAGCCTGAAGCATGAGATGTGACTGCAAGGAGTGATCCCAAATACAATATTTACAGTTTTTCTGATGCTTTCTTTCATTCCTGTGGTTTTCTTCATTAAAAATTGCTAATATTTTGGGTCTGTAAAACAAGCTAGAAATTATTTTACAGTATTTAAAAACTTAAACAATGAATGACAATGGGTCATATTTAGTTAAGTATGACTTTGCTGCACCAGTAGATTCTTCATCTAATCTCACTTTTTTAATTGTCCATCATTAACCTGCATTTTTTCTTCTCTTCTTTAGGTTGGTTGGCTGTCTAGGTTCACCTGTATAAATATTTATAAAGCCAGAAGAGTCAGAGTGACTAGCCTCCACCACTGCTGACAGTCAAAGATCCAAGTCACACAGAGTCATTAATGAGATTCTTCTTACATCAAAGGAGCTTACTGATCTGCTAGAACATAGCCAGATTTTGTATACTTATTAACTATGATGGGTAAAAGAAACAAAAAAACTTTTGAGTTCTTGGGGGTCAAAGGTCAGTGTCACATGGGTTAATCAGTGAAAATATTGTTGCCAACATAGGAGCTGACTGGGCTTCTGGATCATTGCCAGTACTTGTATAGTTGATCACCATGGTGGGTAAAAGAACTGCTGACATTTCTGAGGTCTATGCATCTCTGCATCCGTCCAACTGCCGTTAAAACATTTACTACAACAGGAGCTGGCTTGTTTGCTGGACCTTTTCCAAACTTTGTGTGGTTAATACCTATGATTGGTTTAAGGTCTTATAACATTTTTGAGATTTATGAGTCAAAGGTCAAGGTCACACAGAATAAGATTTAAGGCCGAGGCATACAGGCCGAGTTCTAGCCATTTCATTCAGTCTTATGTTGCAACTTCTTTGACTACTAGTCTGAAACCCACAGACCCGTTACTACAAATTGAATGGTAAAAGAGTGAGACATGATTTTTCAACTTTTAAGTTATACATAACTTCATTAAATAAATACATACAATTAAATATGAATAAATGGCTAAAATTGCAATGCTTATTAAAAGCAAAGGCAGAGCTAAAAGCCTTACAAAACTAAACAAAAACAGCAGTGGCAAGCCGTGTCTAAAAGATAAGCCATAAATTAACATGCAGCGGACAAATACAATATTCTCAGGCATAGTAACAAGTACAAATATGAGCTGCTTCCAATGCTCAAAATCCAAATAAAACCTGAAGCATAAACAAATTAGAGGGGTGGCTATACCACAACTTATTGTGGAAATTAAGAGCTACCAGAATACCCTGAACCATCAAAATACACAAACCAGAGCCAGAGAACGCAGCGCACCTAGTGTTAGCTGGAATAGTTTATATCCATAGGGGGAAATTAGCTATAAGAAAGTAGGAGGGGCAACTACTACTCCAGAGCTACAGGAGCACAGGAGGGACAAACTACCAGCTACAACTGGTTTTCCAAGTAATTTATTTTGTTGTATTTTTAAATACAACAACATAGTGGCCTGTCATGTCTTATCAGTTTGTTTGAGAAATGGATTTAGGGTAACATTTTGAAGGTTTGTCTGGGATCTGGACTTGGGATCACATTTGTACTTAAAGCTGGAGCTGCCCCTAAATATCAACATAAAATCTAAAGGGTTGGATAAATGCTGATCTGATGTCTTGCCAATGTATACCATAAAGCAAATTTCACTGTAATCCAGATATAGATGGTTCACTCTGGGCCACAAATAGCACCACATCTAGTGGTGCCAGAGAAAGGGTGAGGGAATGGCCAGTGGCAATAGGATTCATCCTCTTGGGACCCTGAATGTTAAAATGTTTTCTGTTTTATACCACTGAGTCACACCAGCAACACTTGGTCTCCCATCAACTGATTTCTGCCTTAGGGCACTCCTCACCCTGAGCCCTTCCACCCTATGAGGATCCCCCATTGTTGTCTATAACTGTCAGGAGCATCACTGAACTTTAATGTGCTTCCATTTGATTGTTTTAATATGTTTAAATCACTCAGCATGCCTTGTTGCATCAAACTCTCCAGAGGATATATATTAAAACATAAGAGAGATATTCCCTGCAAACATATGCTGAGGTGATGCAATATGCATGCAGTTCTTAGGATGCATCAAGACTGTGAGTGCTGCACTGCAAATATTATTGTGGAATATGTGAATCAGTCATGTTGAATTCTTGTTTTTTGCATTTAAAATGCAGACTGAAGCAGGAAATCACCCACACTAATTTTAACTGAAGTAAAAAGTACCAGACCAGACCAGATAGAAATTTAAAGAGAGACGTCTGTGTGGGAAACTAAAACGATTCGGTGCTAGAACAGTACGTGAAACAGTACCTCTGAATAATGGAAGCACATATAGTATAAAGAAGCATACAACAATGAAAAATGAATGCAATTTCTCCCCTGGGATTTATAAAGTATTCTGATTCTGACGTGGTGATTGTAGTGATACCACATCAGCATCTCAAGCTGATATGGTGTAATCAAAATTTGAGGAACTCTATACCAAATTCACATGTGTGTAATAAATTCTTGAGACTTTTTCAGCCCCCACACATTGTGATCCTTTTGAATTCTAAAACTGTTACACTGTGAAATGGTAAAACATGCAAAACAGTATGAGTGCCTGTGTTTTTTAGAGTCATGCTAAATTTTCTTTAATCAGCTATTGGACCTCTGCTCGATGTGTTGCTGAAGTTATATTGTTTTCATAGTGTGAAAAATCTTGAAAAACAACTTGGAGTGTGCCAATTTTGTATTATTGGAGGGTTGCATGAAAATACTAAGCAGTCTACAGTTTGATAAGGGCTAAACTGATTAGTTTATAGTAATGTACAATATTGGACTGGTGCAGAGCAGGCTGCAGTGTTCTTGGTATATAAAGTTTCCATCACGGGTAGCAGACATCAACTTATATTGAGGTGGATGACACTAATAGTTTCATTCACCAGATTCTATCTTTTTTGCTAGCTTTACACTGTCTAGGGGTTGGAAATAAGCCATAATAGCTCATGTAACATCTTGTTGAATTCAACTGGCTAAACCCAAAAAGAGAGTGAATCTCAGAGCAGCAGCAGCAAAGGTCAGCTGAACACAGTCTGCACTCAAAGTAAAAGTTGCTGGAGCTCACAGTACAAATTATTATGCACCTTTATTTCGAAGAGATTCTTTTGCCTACACAACAACACTACTCCTGATATAAGAGTTCCCCCACCTGCCACTTTACCCCACTTTAATGCCTGCCTATAACTGCTAACTCTATAAGAACGAACTAAATGTCTTCAAAAGTCTTAATATATTTTAATTAGCCTGATTAATTAAACAAGATGAGCACTTTTAGACATTTCTTACTTAAGTAATCCTTGTGGTTTATATTTGACTTCTGTCATTTTATGTACATGGAATCAAGTACTGTACCAAGCAACCTTCAGGAGCTTTTAAACATGGAGTTGGTGCCCACTTTGCAGCTATATCAGCACCCACTCTTTTGGGAAGATTTTGTACAAGGTTTTGGATTGTGAATGTGGGAATTTTTGCCAATTCATCCAGAAGAGGATTTCTGAGGTCAGACACTGACATTGGACAAGAGAGCTTTGCTCGCAGTCTCTAGTTTAGTCCATCCAATCTAGTTCATCCAGTTCAGATGTTGAATAAGGTTGAATCAGGCCTCTGTGTGGACCAGTCAAGTTCTTCCACACCAAATTCATCCAACCATGCCTTTAAAGACCTTGAACTGAGAAATAATATGCACCTCAGAACTCTGCGACTTTATGTGGCCTGAGTTTCTGTAGTTCCTAAACACTTCCACTTTGATATAATACCACCTAAAACTGATCGTGGAATATCTAGGAGGGAAGAATTTGAGAGGCAGTGGTGGCATTACCACACTTGAATTCAGTGAACTCTTTAGAACAACCCAGTCTTTCACATATCTTTTGTAAAGTCAGACTGCTTGGCTAGGTGTTTGACTGTATAGACCTGTGGCAATGGGACTGAATTAAACACCTGAATTCAATGATTAAGAGGTGTGATCTAATACTTTTGTCCACATGCAGATTCTTTAAAGTTATTGTGACTATGTCTACATGTTTGTGCAGAAAATGACAGACTCTACAAGAACCTGGGATGCCTGAAATTTTCTACTTGTGTCAAACTAACTCTATTATTTTACCATTATTAAACTTTATACACAGCAGCACGAGGTAACTGATTTTATTATAAAAGGCTAGACATCCTTTAACAATGATTATCACAAATATACTGAGCTATGTGAGATGCAAACACAAACCTGAGAAATGGAAGAGCAGCACCTCTTCATGAGCTTAGAGTCTGGTTTTCTACCATAGTCCCATCTTGTGTTGTTGAAATCTGCCAACATATTTTCTCAAGGTGAATTTACGATGACTAAATTTGGAAGAACTTAAGAATTCTGTGGTCTAAGCCGCTCTGATGGGTGCACTTTTACTTTAAAATCTCTCCATGTGCAGATGTATGCCTGAGGTCTCAGAGCTGCTCCATGTCTCCTTGTCACTTTTCTCTATTTAAGGGGCCCCCGCTGGCCCCTCTCAACCCCCCGTAGCCCCAGATGAAAACCATGATTGGTCCTCTGTGGGAATTTTAAAGGGCCTTCAATTACTCGTCCATGGATGTGCCTGTTCATCCCCACTCTGCATGCGGGCCTCGGCTGGGGTCCTGAACCCAAGCTTTGCTCATCTCTCTCTAACGTGGCTGCTGGACTTGCCTTGCCAGGTGACTTATATGATATGCAAAAGAGAGAAGAGGAAAGGAGCAATGTGCCAGAAAAGTGAAGAAATGGGGGGGGAAAAGCCTGTTGTACGAATACATCTGCATGTGTGAAAGAGAGTATTTAAATGATGTGCATTTGAATAAACCTACAAAGTCAATTTTAGTCAGAAATATTCTGCAAGCAAAATCAGAGCACAAAATCAACAGCACAGAAAATCGCCTAGATCACTAATTTGAAGCACAACAGGGGAAATTTGGCTGTGGCGCGAAGGAGTCACGCAAATGAAATTTTGTTTAGCGGAAAGTTGCTTGTTTGAGTTTTAGCTCAGAGTCAGACAGAAATTTAATACCAACTATTAGAGCAGGACAAAGATGGGAAGTCTGACTGAAAAGGGGGAGGAGGCAGAGGGTGGGGAAAAGAGTGAGGAGGACAGCAGGAATTAAAATGGCCTCCCCCTTTTAGCTGGTAGTTAATGACTCCTGATGGGAGAGGGAAGCAGAAGGAGGGGGAAGAGGTGAGGGGTGAGGAGGGGCGGCAGGTGTGACTGTCATACCCAATAACTGAGACTCACCTCATTCTCCTCTATTCTCATACACCCACTTTACCTTAGTCTGGCGTTATTTTCATCATGACCACGCCTCAAACCTATTTTTCTCCTCCTCAATTCCCCCCACCTCCACCTCACCTTCTGTTTTGTTATTTTTTCATACTCTTGCCCTCCTTTCCTTTTTGTTCTCAAATTTTTATTCTTTTTATCCTGACTCTTTTCTCCCAGTCATCTGTTACTTCCTTCCTTTTACCCTTTCCTCCTTCCTCTATCCTCTTTCTATCCACCCCTCTGTTCACTCCCTCCCCTCCCTCCATTGCTCTTTCACCTTCTCCACACTTGTCGTCCCGATTATGCAGATGAGTGTTTGTGGCGGGGCCCTAAAAAGCAGATTAGGGCCAGGAAGCCTCTTGATTGTGACATGGCTATTCCACAGAGGCCAGCAGGAGGGCGGCATTAGCGACTGTGTGTGTCTGTGTATGTGAGTGAGTGTGTGTGTGTGTGTGTGGTTCAGTGCAGTCGTCTATCTGCATCCCCTGTGTTTTCCTTTCGTCCTAACATGGTTCTTGTGGTGTCTGCACAGACCAGTGTGTGTTGCAGGCATGTGTTTGGAAATGTGTGCGTGCGTGTGCGTCTGTGTATAATTATATGCGTGTGTGCGTGTGACTATGTGTCTAAGCACGCAAGAGCAGGAGATGGTGAGTGCAAGATGGCAAACCACTTCATGAAGGCTATATATCAGTGTGCATCTGTGTGTGCGTTTGGGGGTTCAGTGTCCCAGGACAGGTCTTAATGGGGAGATGTGGCTATACACTGTGCAGGGTGAGAGTGGCACTATGGCCTGTAATGGGATGCAAAACACACACACTCTAACACACACACTGTATATTCCATATGGTGCAGTCCAGTGCCTGTCATCTTTAATGGAATACACTTAAAATCCAGTGACAGGTTCAGGCACTGTGGGTTTCTTTATACACAGTAAAAGGTTTGGGCATTTAAAATGAAAAACAAAAATAAACATGTTGTCTTCACCCCATGTATTTTATATTTTGGCTATTACTTTTAATGGTATATATACAGTCTTTTTTTTCTGCTTATCCAATTCAGGGTCACTGGGGGCCAGGTTGCCAGTCTGTTGCAGAGCCAGCACAGAGATACAGACAACCATTCATACCTACACTCAACTTAGAATTGCCTTTGGACTGTGGGAGGAGGCTGGAGCACCCACCGAGAACATGCAAACTCCACACAGAAGGGCCTAAGCTGACAGGCTGCTGGATTCAAACCCAGACCCTTTTGCTGTGAGACAACAGTGCTAACCACCACACCACCATGCTAAATGAATGCTGAATAAACATACATATATACCTACAGGATGCATTTTGCTGAGGTGATGGTGGGTATTTCCCCCCTCTGGTTCACATGTCCCTCTCTCAGCTATATTATTTTTATCCTTCTTCTTCTTCTTCTTTCGGCTGCTCCCGTTAGGGGTCGCCACAGCAGATCATCTGCCTCCATCTCATCTTATCCCTTGCATCCTCTTCCCTCACACAAACCCTCTGCATGTCCTCCTTCACTACATCCATGAATCTTCTCTGTGGCCTTCCTCTTCTCCTCCTGCCTGGCAGCTCCATCTTCAACATCCTTTGTCCAATATATCCACTATCCCTCCTCTGAACATGTCCAAACCATCTCAGCCTTGCCTCTCTGACTTGATCTCCAAACTTCTCAACATGAGCTGTCCCTCTGATGTACTCATTCCTAATACTGTTCATCCTGCTCGCTCCCAGAGAAAATCTCAACATCTTCAGTTCTGCCACCTCCAGCTCCGCCTCCTGTCTTTTTGTCAGTGCCACCGTCTCCAAACCATACATCATAACAGGTTTCACCACCGTCTTGTAAACCTTCCCTTTCA
>VUQH01010851.1:6274-19420 GCA_015106775.1 Etroplus canarensis
TTCTTCATTTCTATCATCCTCGTCCTGTCTCCCACTGCCCTTCTCCTCCTCCGCTCTTTCTTTTTTCATACATCATATGAATCAAAGGTTTCATCTTGGGGTGTAGAGCAGTAGTCAGAGTGGATGCAGCAGACCTGTGCAACAGTATGATTAGTGCAGCAATATTTGTATACAGCACTCCACCAAAAGCCAGCTTTCAATTTTACCATTTATTGATTGATTCTGACTGAATTAGATGTGCAACAGTATGATCTGTAGTAACTGACAAATGTCATGCTTTTTATTACATTTTCTTCCCAGTACAGAAGATTAAGTTGCAATGACAAGCAATCCCAAAAAACAGTGGGATTTTTTTTTCAACATTAAAACAGTGAAAAGAAAAAAATATAATAAACAGAATGTTTCATTTCTTAACCCATATCTTACAAATTATGTTTGTAATTAATTAATTATTTAAACCAGTGGAAACAACGGCATAAAATAAGAACCAAGTTGTAAAAAATCCTTTAATATATCCATTAAATGTTTTATTTTTATTTTCAGGTCTAGTTGCCCTCAAACATAGCTAAATCTCAGGCCACATCACTCACAGTCATTTTAATAACCCTGATAAATCTGTTCAAGTTTTGACTAATTTTGCAGGCATAAACTTATGATTAATGGTGTGTTTGTTTTTTTAAGATGTTCAAAGATGATCAAAAGAAATCCCAACCCTTTTGTTACAGTGAAAAACTCTTGCTATTATTAGATGGTTAATATATTATTATTGCTTCTTTGCAGTGTTGGTGCAGCTAATTATTAGAGCATGCAAGAATATATAGGTCGATCTTAACAGCGAGGTGCTCTAGCTACTCTTTTAGGCCTTTTGCTGTCATGGTTTGGGTTCATTTCGGAGGAATGGTCAATGCAATTTTATGCAAGATATTTTGAGATGTCACCTTTATCCTGATACTTTCAGCTTCTCACTTTCTTCCTCAAGGGTTCTTCAGAGTGGATGAATCCATTTATGTGATTTGGCACAGATTTTACATCAGATGCCCTTTCCGACACAACCCTCTTTTGCAAAAATTCTATTCAGTCCCTTCAAAAGCTCAATGCCATGATGCACTGAGGCTGCTGTGGTGGCCACTGACACCTTACTAAAACTCTGTTTGTTTGTCTTTCCTTTTATTTCTATATATGTCATGGGACCATTTGGCTGTGTTGAGGTCTTATGCTGCAAAGATATAGTTTATTGAGGCGACATATGTTTCTATCACTTGGACTTCCTGTTTCCACCCACTGAGCTGACAGCTAACACTGTCCAGGCCTCTTTTTGTTGTATGTACAAAGAAAGGCAGATCTTTTAACATGTCCCTCCATTTGTAATTTCTTATTTTTATCAGGGAAAATTGATTCCATCTACCCACTGTGTTTGGAAAAACAGACACACATCTAATCACAGAGACAGAGAAAAAGATAAAACATTAAAAGCCTTCCAAGCTTAGTGCCATACTTGTTATTGCACTTTTGATAGAACATTTGGAGTTGTTTTAATGGATTTATTACGTGCCCCATGTTTTCCCAATGTTTTTTGTGTCAGCCTCTCCCAGTATTCTCCTCACTAAACTTTCCCTCATATCATTAACTTTACATGTGTTTACATAAAGAGATGTGAACTGTAGACCAATAACTGTGCATGTTATCACCTTTGCGGATGGAGATTTTTAAGGCTTGCATTTGAGTTTATGGTTTGCTGCCATATTGCCTGTTGTTTAAAAAGCAACAATGGCCAGGACACCTACCGGTCAAATAGATGTACAGCATCTTAATGAAGCAGTAACTCTCACCAGTGGGACATGTGCTTATGGATTTCTTGTTTGAGAAACCAAGAATTCTTAGATTTCTTGTTTTCACAGAGTATCTATCAACCACCAGGGAGCGTCCACACACAACTAATCAGAATCAGAATACTTTATTATTCCCAGGGGGGCATGTAAATGTTTTTACATTTACATTATATTCTAGGCTGCTAATCCAGACCTTCTTGCTCACATGTATACATTCAGATTAGAAAACAAAATTTAACAGACTATTTTTTCATTTTTAATATCAGCGGTAAAACATCTCCACCTCAGCCTGGCCAGTTTGGTCAGGCTGATGTAAAGAAACACCTGTAGTGCTGAGGGTCACATTAAATGTAGTCTTTTTGAGATCTTGTAATATCATGTTAATATATTTTCAGCCATATTTGTTCTTATTTAGTGTAACGTTATAATAATAGCAATGATGTAATAGTTCATGGCTGTTGATATTGCTGCAGTGTGTCTTTTTTATGTGTTGACTTTTCTGATTGTCTTGGATTTCAAGGCTAAGAAGTTTTGCATGTATGTTTGACTGGGGAGCAATGTGACTAAGACGTATCGACTACCAGACCTGGTAATAAATGCCAATGCCACAGTGCTGTTCTCAACTCTGTTATATTTATATTTATACAAATATCTCTTTTATTTAATTTCTTTTAAGTAGTTTACCCCCGTAGATTAATAAAGTATTTGTACAAATATCTAAGCATATGATACATTTGTTTGGGCTGGATGCTTAATTTAGTTTATGTAATATATCTTTTGTGAAAAGATTCAAATTTTTTTCTCTTATCCCGAGATTTAAACTATGGAGTAAATACCCAACTAGAAATTTCTAAGTTCTGAGATCAAAGGAACTCTTCAAGTTGATCAAATAGTCTTTAAAGGCCCTTATAGCACACGATAGGTGCAGGAAAAAGCCAGGTGGATTTTACATTTGTCAACTCCTCTTTCAAAAAATATCTGATTTGCTTTCACACATCACAGTGAATAAGCAGAGTATGACAGCTTAACACTGATAGCAATTATTTGATACTAAAGTGAAGTATCAGTTGCATTCTTTGTAAAAATAAAAACTATTTTAATGTCTTGACACACTTAAAATTTGACACTACGCTTTGCCTTTCCCTCTGAGCTCTGTGAAACTTGTACCTGTCCCCAAATGGTCTTAAAAAGGTAAAACATTGACACGGATGCTTCTAAAAAGTTGCAGACATTATATAGGACTGATCATAAACAGCTGTTTAAAAGGTCTGCCTCTGACATTTCGGTTGACTTTAAGCTGAAGTAACACAAGCTGTAGCATGCGAGGAAACAACAAAGGAGACATTTATCTTTTAATGTTTGTTTTAGCATACCACCTGGAAAGAAATCAGAACACATTAATATCAAATGTCAGTGACAAGCCTGCTTCAGAGAGCGGGGAAGGTGTCTTATTAACACTTTTAAAGCTGCAAGCTGCCCTGTTTCCCAACACTGTGCTTTTCAAGGTGTGACAGACCCAGATGGGCCACACTTGATTAGATGGCTTTACCTAATCTTATGTAAAAGTTAGCAAACATATAAATGCAATAATGTTTGTCCATGATTGAACAGATGAAAGCATTATGGTAATAGTAGTCTTTTGTCCAGAAAGTGTGGAAGTTGTTTAGCTCACACAAGTAATATAAATGGTGAGCAGGGTTGTATGTACAAAGCACAGCGCTGTGATACTTCATTCATCTTGATTAATTTGCTTTTAAATTTAAAGTGCTAACCATAGGCAGTATAAAAGATGGATGCAGCTGCTGCCAATGACACCCATTGTTTAGTGAAGTTCTGTTATGAAGATTTGAGGCGAGCATTTTCATCATTACCATTTTGGTGTTTGAAACCACATGTGGCAAGTCAGGGGTGGATATGACTGTGAAACTATTTGTGACTGACAAATTATCATATCCTGGAGAATCCTCGTTTCTGATGCTTAGAATGATCATAATTCGCAAAATGGGCTTCATGTTCCATATAGTAGGACCTGAAACTAGCAACTGAGCCCATGAACTCATCTAGAGCGTGTTTACTGAGGTCACTGAGCAAAGAAAATAAGAAGAGATGTTTTCTCAAAGACTTTTTTACAACCAGAAGTTGCAACAACAAGGGTCACCCCTGGTGGCCATTAAATAGAATTCGGGTTTCTGCCTTGGCTTCACTTTTCAGAGCTATAAGCTATGCTGATCTTTTGTACTGTCTATGGGGTGAAACATAAGTTTAGTGCTGTGTTCAGAAAACTGTTGTTTTGTTGTGTTTACTGCCTGTTTAAAATAGTGGGGTTTATATGCATGCCAGCTGACTGGATAACACTTCTGACAAAGCCACCAAATAAGAGGAAAATATACCTCAAAGCCCATTGCACAGTTTCAAGCAACTATGTTGTTTCAACCTGGAAAACCCTGCAAAAACCCTCAACACTGTTTTCATATTTAACATGTCCTATGTTAGTAATTGTTATTTTGGTTAAATATCTTTCCCTGATCTTAACAAAGTGCTTCAAGACATAATTTAAAATGTTAAAGAAATAGTCTGGCATTTTATGGAAATGCACATAATTGCTGTCTGGCCAAGAGTTAAATGAAAAAAAAAACATACACCTTTTTGTTTGGTTTAGCTTTTTACCTCTTGCCTCAATAATTACTGCACATATTTATTTAATCTCACATGTAACCTAAATGTTAGGTACAAAAAAGAAAGCAAGTAATTGTTTACTATCTAAAAAATATGAAAATTTCTTTTATTATGTTTTTTTATTTTGCTCAGCATAAATATTTTGCATTACATGCGAACAGCTTGCAGACACATTAGATACATGTTGTTGTTATGTTGATTAAAAGGCACACTGTATGTAATCCAGCATAAACGAACATGGAATTTAGCAGATAGACATCATACTGATTGCCATATGTCACAAAAATTCACCACCCTATGTTCAGAATGTCGAGGAAAGCGAGCCCTCCCTGTGTGTGAACCACCAAGTATCTTTTATGTTATGTTGGTGATGATGCAAGGGAGGACGGTAGGCACGGGAGGGTGATTAGGAGCAGGAAAGGACAGGGAGGAGGGGATGAGAAGCGGAAGGAAAGAGTTGAATAAATAAGAGTTGTGGTGCAAAGAAAGGGATGAGGCAGTAGAAAAAAAGAAGGGAGAGGATAGGAAAGCAGAGAGGAGCCTGTGCTCAGACACAGCCCTGTGTGTTGCCATGGTGCAGGCTCAGTCAGAGCTGCACAGTAGCTTTGCTGCTCAGCTAGCTAATTACCACAGACTGCATTATTGGTACGCAGGCAACCAAAGCCGTCTTGTTTTTCAAGAGAATTTTAGATTTTTATCACATTCACACAGCTGTAGGAATCAAGAAACAGGGTATGTCTTTATATGTTGAAAAATGTGTCTGTGATGATGAAGGTATTAATGTGCGGTATAAATATGTGTTGTCAGTATGTGATGAATAGCAGTAACGAAAATTCTAGTGATGGTGCTCATCTAACCTAGAGCTTCATTGTCCGACTGCCCCTACTTACTGAGAGCGTGCAGAGCCCGATCAGCCTGCTTATAAAACCCAATATGGGCCATTGTGGATTAATATTCACCATTAAAATTTCCAATTATGTAATCAGCCAAATCCAAGCCCTGCATATGTTCACTAGAATATCTCAGCAGGTGGGAATGTGGAAAGGGAGGACAGGGACAGTCTGATTGACAGGAGTGACGTAACACCAATTTATGCAGCCAGAATTTTCTTTCTATTTTAAAAAAATTGAGGTATGTTGAAGAAATTCAGCCTGTCATTCATGTAAATTACCATTTAGTGCCACACTGAGTCATTCTATAGCCTTTAAAGATGAGAAATGAAGTGCGCCTCTCTATGATGAAGCAGATTACCTCAAATGTTATTGTGCATTTTTTCTTTTTGCAGGAATTTGATTTGCTCTCATACACTGACAGTGTGATTATGTGTGAAAATACAGAATCAAATTGTTTGTCCCGCAAAACACTTTGACTATGTGCACAGTAATCCTCAGAAATTTAGTTGCTCATGATGGTGTTTGTTTTCTAAGTTTCTTGATTCAGTTGTTAGAGTGCTGCTGTAAATTATAATTTGTTCAAAGATAGATTGAAAGTGAAAAATTGCTTGATGAAAAAATTCACCAATTACATCTATATCTGTTACACTGCTTTGTCATAGAACTCTAATATATTCATAAATTAGTCTTCTTCTCCAGTAGAGGATATTTTTTAACATAAATATATAAATCATTTCACAAAGTCTCAGAGGCCGTAGTTTATGAGTCTGACCAACAGTCCAAAGCTCAGAGACTCTACTCGCTGGCCATTTTATTAGGTACACCAGTTCAACTGCTCTTTAACACAAATATCTTCTCAGTGAAACACAAAGTAATAACATTACCTGCTGAAGTTCAAGTTTAGGTGTCTTTGAATGCAGCATGTTGTTGGTGCTAGACAGGCTGGTCTGAGAATTTCAGAAACTGCTAATCTGCTGGAATTTGTCTACACAACCATATCTAGGGTATACACAGAATTGTCTGAAAAAGAGAAAATATCCAGTGAGCAGCAGTTCTCTGTGCAGAAAGGACTTGTTGATGCCAGAGGTCAGAGAAGAACGTTCAGATGGCTTTGAGCTGATAAGAAGGCAACGGTGACTTAAATAAACACTTGTTCCAACCAAAGAATGCAGAAGAGCATCTCTGAATGCATGACACAAACCTGAAAGCAGATGGGCTAAAGCAGCATAAGTCCACATCGGATGCCACTCCTGTCAGCTAAGAACAAGAAACTGATGCTCCAAGGTGCATGGGATGTTGCCTGGTCTCATCAGTCCCAATTTCTGCAACAACATTTGGATGTAGGAGCAGAACTTGACATAAACAAATATCCATCTTGCCTTGTGTTAGTAGTTCAGGTTGATGGTATTGGTGTAATGGTGTGGGGGATAATTTCTTGTTGTAGGAAATTTTTTGGGCCCCTTAGCGCCAATTAAGCATCATTTAAATGCCACAGCTTACCTGAGTATTGTTGCTGACCATGTCCATCACTTTATGACCACAGTGTACAAATCTTCTGATGCTGCTTCCAACATAGTAATGCATCATGTCACAAAGCTCAGATCATCTCAAATTGATTTCTCTGTACTCAAATGTCCTCGAGTCTCTTATTGAGATTGGTAACTGTGGAGGCCAACTAGAGTAGCTTTGAGATGTGGTGAATTGAGAGTTGCATCATGTTGCAACTGACAAATCTGCAGCAACTATGTGGTGCTATCAGGTCAATATGGAACAAAATCTCTGATTAATGTTTCCAGCACTTTGTTGAATATATGCCATGAAGAATTAAGGTTCTCAAAGCAAAAGTAGGCCCAACCTGATATTAGTAAGATGCAACTAATGAAGTGGCCGGTGAGTGTATTTCCCAATAATTAGAAGCAAAGAAAAGCCATAAATCCTGACATATAAGAAGCTGAAACCAGGAAAAAGTTGCTATTTTTTTGAAAATACAGTTGGATTAGATTGATATCAGTCTCACCTCTGTAGTCTAAATTTAAGGATAAAGAGAGGAAACACTTAGTTTAGCTTTGCACAATAACAGGAAAGAGGTAAAATCCTCCTTCATCTCACCACTAGGAAGCCACCTTAGCAACACCTCCAGGATTAATTTTGTATCAGGAAGCCCAGACTGAAAGACTGGATGGATAGGGAGAAATTTGTGAGTTAAATTTCAATGGTCATCAAGCCATATAAACCAGCTATATAGATGTGATTTAAAATGCTTTAAACAGTTTGGTTGCTTTGCCTTAAAATAAGATTTGAGGTTATAGTTCTTCTACACATGTTCACAGTTTTACAACCTTACAGCTTCTTTAATTAACAAGCGCTGACATGATCAACTTCTTTACCTCATCACACCAAAGCCTTTAAGCAATTGCTATGCTATTTCATGTTAGGCATACAGTAAACCAAGAAGAACAATAATTACCTACATCTTAACTGCAGTGACTATTAGAAATGTTTGCCACCACACACTTTAAGACCACTGCGAAAATTACCTGAGTGAATGCATCAGTGCATTATTTTGATTTATAAGCTTCCAGTTTAGCTCTTATAAGGCAGAAAACCAACATCTATAGTGCCCCCAAAAGTCTCTTATACATTTCTATGCAGGATTCTTTGAGTGCCATGTCTAAAACCTCATATTGTTTCCAATGCTCTGGCTTGTTTTAAAGATAAAATTAAAATTAACATAAACTGCTGCTTTCTTCATCTGTACTAAAACTGAAGTGTAAAATGAGCAGGTTGTGGTTTTATAAGGAATTTTGTGATAGGATCTTTCTCGGCAAGGTGCAGTGACTTTTTAGGAGGTAACATGCGCGGAACCTTAGCTCATACCCTTTACGGCTTCACATTCGACAGAAAAACACCACAGAGATATGTTACTACATTCATTTTGTTTTTAATGTCTGCTGTCTATACATCTTGTCATCATGTTCTGTCCAATAGAACAGGTTTGTTGTGCTTCAATAGCCAGCTGGTATACCGGAGGAGCCCATTTTTAAATGTGTTAGAGCAATAAAGGTTTTCATGTTTTCAGATCAGTGTGTCATCTCTCCAGTCAACTAATATGGCTGCTCTGCTCTTGGCTGAGACCCATTCTTTAGGGGACAGTGTGTCTTGCCTGAACACAGCCCAAGGTGGGCAGTGAAAAATAGCCAATCTGGACCCTCGACAGGAGGCAGATTGATTTGGCAATCACCAAAGTGCTACAAACGTTTAAAACAATGCCCTGTTTTTTCCCTCTGCTGTTTGGCGCTAAATACATCAGCATATGGATAAATGTGCTCATGTATTCATAACTATCAGAGGGAAACTAGAGGCACGGCTCTTGTATTTGTTGCCTCGCTTGTGTCCTACTTACTGTAATTCTTCATCACTTTCAACACCTACACTTATTGTGAGCCAAAACTCAGGCACGGGTAGTGAATGGAGATATGTGAGCGTGTGGGCGTTTCCAAGTAAAGCTTATAGAAAAGCACGAAACCTCAACCATGACAGTAGGGTCTCTGCCACTGTGTGGAGACAGGCCGGGCTGCTGGGTGTTGGGGACGAATGAGTTTCATTGGTCTTGGGTCAAAGTTAGCCTTGTTATTTTCACAATATTATTTTTTACAGTGGATCGCTAAGCACTCTATTTGCTCTCTATAGTTTTATCACTGTCTCATTATTTTGATTTGTGAATGAGCACTGGCTGAACGGCTGCAGCGCCCATCTTTTCAAGTCCAAAATATTGCACACATATGACTGTGTGAGTAAAGTCATTGGGTGGGAAAAGAAAAAAGATATATTATTTGCAATAAAATACATCAGAGGGGTTTAACCATCATGTTTCCAATTGGGACCATGAAGCGGAATCACAGTTCAATGTTCCCAATTAAAGGAAAAAAGTCTAAATTTTGGAACAGTCTAATTGCAGCTCTAAAGATTATGTTCTGTGGTGCTCTGGAAAGGAATGAGCAAATGGAATAGATTCACGAAAACGAATCAGAAAAAAGTGAAATAGTGCAGAGCTCCCATCAAATAAAGAACACTGTTAGCCATCAGATGTGTTTTTGGGTTGTTTTTTTTTACGAGGATCCCTTTTATTTACAGTGAGATACTACTCTGAGAGGTCCTTTTGTCAATACGTTTATGGTGTCAGGAAAGATTTAAGACTCATGGAAGCAGAACCAGTCAGCTTAAGTTTCTATTATATGATCATGTCTGAATGGTAAGTATGAAGCTACAGCCAGCAGCCATTTAGCTTAGCAAGAAGAATGGAAACAGCTAGCCTGGCTCTGTCTATGATTAAAAATCCATCAACCAGCACCACTGAAGCTCACTAGAGAGATCTCACAGATGAAAGTCTGGAGATATTATAGTTTTGACCTGGTCATGCTGCCACCCTATCTGCTATAAAGATTTGCTATGCTATTACAATAAGTCATGACAGATTTCTACCAAACTTGGTATCAACCCCCAGAGGAGGAGTAGTTCATTTAATTTCAGCTCCCTGCTGCAAGTATGAGTGGTACCTCTGGATGTTACAGAGGAAAATATGCTTGAAATTGATTATTTTTTTACATATGAGATAAATATCACTTCATTGTCTATTTTTATTACTGCCAAGTAGTGACCAAGTCCACATAAAGACATAGAAGTTAAATTATATCTAGATCTAATCCAGAGGTAAATCTGGATTTTTTTTTTTATCCAAGAGTCTTCTTCTTCTTCTTCTTCTTCTTCTTCTTCTTCTTCTTCTTTTTTTTGGCTGTTCCTGTTAGGGGTCTCCATATTGGATTATCTCACTCTATCCATTGTGTCCTCTTCTGTCACACCAACCCTCTTCATGTCCTCCTTCACTAAATCCATGAACCTTCTCTGTGGTCTCCATCTTTTCCTCCTGTCTGTGAAGAGTAATATACAATAATCATCTGTTGTCTGAATCTGTTGGGGTCCTAGCCAAAAATTCACAGGGGCCGCTCCAAACAGTGTTCATCACCATTCTGTTATAAATAATCTGACAGTATAACACCAACATATTAAAAATCAATTTTGAAAGCTTTTATGTTATAGAATTAGAATTCCTCAAATTTAGCTTTTGAATGTTCTTCTTGGGCTTAGCTTTCACTATTCCTTGTTTATTGTTTACTATCATGTGATAGAGACAGTGCAATGCTTCCAATACAGAAGAGTAAACTTGTGCTAGAGCCTGAACTGTCTGCTTAGGTTTTTCTTCATAAAAATATCTAGTTTCATAAAACCATTACCCCTACACTACAGATATGGACAATTCAGTAAAATACATATACCACACTGCACATATAGCACAAAAATTTACACCAATCCACCTCAGTAATTTAGAATACACTTGTCCACATTCCTTTGCATCTACATTTTATAACTTGACATTTGTAGCTTTGACAGTTAGCTCTGTCAGATGCACCTTTCATCAGAAAAATATTGTCCAAGTTAACTGATTTCCCCCTCCAGGGTGAAATGACAGGTAAAACATTGCATGGACAATTTTTATTTCAGTAACAATGCCCAAAACCAAGTTGACCGGTTATGCAGAGTTAATATTGTAACTATTAGCTTCTATATTCTGACTCAAGACTGCACACACTCAACTGGGTCACGTCTGGGCCAGCAGAGCTTGACACACCAGGGTGCCCTGCGAACCAAATTAATTAAATCTAAACATCAAAGTAAACAAAAGGAATAATGTGATGCCAGTGGAATTTACATTATTCAAGTTTTTCTCCCCCACAGTTAAGGCATTGTCATTAGGTTTGACTAAAGGGAATCCTGCGCTGTACTTGCAATAGGGGTGTGTGGAGTCGGTTAAGGCCTCTTGAGGGGGTCCGGTCTCTCCTGTTGTCATTGCAACCTTTGCACATTGCCACTACAGCATGTTTAAGATTTGTCAGCTATTGAGGGTCCTCCACTGGTCTGGGGCCCCAAGCAGTTGCTTGCCTTACCTGGTGGCAAGCAGTGCCTCTGATCATGAAGGAAAATCTGACCTCTTAATCACACAAGCTTGTTTCTTGAGTTCAGCTAGATCTGACTCGGAATTTGACATGGATTTGATTCCCAACGGGAGAAGCCGAAGGAAAAAGAAGAAGATCTAGGGATAATTTTTGGATATTTTATCAAGTGTTAGTGAATGCGTTGTAAAATTTCTCACCTTGTGTTGTCTCACCAACACATTCAGCATCTGTGTAGCTTTCAACAGCACAAGCTACGAAAAACTACACTTATTAAAAAGAAAACTGAAGAAAATTTCACATCACAGCAGCAGAGTAATAAGTTCTTGTCCACTGAGGATGTAACAATGAAAGCATGAAAATGGCAGTACTCAGTTGTGTGTGACAACAAGCTCAGCAGCTTTTTTAGCATAGCCACAAAGGTAACAGTCAAGAGCAGAGAGCTAACGTGTTGCAGTGACCTGTGCAGGCAGGATTATACTGATGACACTTCAAGATTCAAGATTCAAAAGTTTTATTGTCATTTAAACCACATATAGCTGACACAAAACATAGTGAAATGAGATAGCGTTTCTCCAGGACCTGGTGCAACATATAAACATATAAACATGTGACAGAAAGGTATCAATACGAAAAACACAGCTAGGGATAAGGTTTTTTTTTCACAGTTTATAAGTTTAAATTTTAAAATTTTAAAATAAATAAATAAAGTGTAACGTGTGCAATAGTTGCAAACAATGCAAAGAACTCCCTTTTACATCTAAACCAGATGAACATAGTGCAAAAATCCAACATTGCGCAAAACAGCACGCAAGAAAGGCACAATGAAAAAGACAACACAAGAACAAGACACTAGCGCCGAAAGAAAAAGAATTGATGTGCAGTAGCAGCGGTTGAGGTAGTGCAGATTGTGTGTGCGTGTGTGTGTATGTGTGTCTGTGTGTGTGTGAGTTAGTGAGAGAGAGAGAGGGACAGGGTTTATAGTGTTATGCAGTTCTGGGTTTGTGTGTGTGGGTGAGGGTGAGGGGGTCTTTTGTGTAATTCAGTCCTGGGTGATTTAGGAGCCTGATGGCTTGAGGGAAGAAACTGTTACACAGTCCGGTTGTGAGGGCCTGAATGCTCCGGTACCTATTCCTGGATGGCAGGAAGGTGAAGAGTGTGTGTGAGGGGTGTATGGGGTCATCCACAATGCTGTAAGCATTGCAGATGAAGCGTGTGGTGTAAATGTCTTTTCAGCTAACCCTTCCGCTGAAGGGTCTTGTGATCTCGATGGTCCCTCTGTAAAACAAAGTCAGGATGGGGGGAGGGAGATGGGCTTTAGTGACATTAGTTCAGAGAGGTCAACAGGAGACATGAAGCCTAAACCAGCATTAGCAGTCGAAGCCGGCATATTTAATGGCACACCCAAGGGTAGACTACGAATAATTTTTTCTCTAATGGATGAAATTTTATTTGTAAAGAAATTCATGAAGTTGTTGCTCCTAAGACCTAAAGAAATACATGGCTCAACAGAGGTCTGACTCTTTGTCAGCCTGGCTACAGTGCTGAAAGGAATCCTGGGGTTGTTCCTATTCTCTTCTATCAAAGATGAATAGTAAGATGTCCTCGCTTTATGTTTACATGTTACCTGCTTTGAGATGTGCGTTTGAGAATTAAACCAGGGAGTCAAACCTCTCTGATTTGTCGCTTTCTTTCTCAGAGGAGCTACAGTATTCACAGTTGTACATAATGAGGTTGTGA
>VUQH01010856.1:2336-40128 GCA_015106775.1 Etroplus canarensis
TCCTCCCCAGCAGGCTCCTCAGCTGAGGCGCGTCTCTCCATCCTCAGCAGCAGCAGGGGCTCCATGGGGACACGCGTAACCACACCACATCCAGCGCTGCGCACCATCCACTGCAGGCTGTTTTCATGACTGTCAGGCTTTCTCTGGAGTGGAATATAAGACTTCTTTTTTTCATGGATTGGTAACGAGGCAGTAGGATTATCGTTATCTCTACAGAAACGTTGTTAAATTGGACTTTGATGAGGACTTTGTGCTTCTCATTTGTCGGATGATGGCGCAGAAACTGTCCGTCATTCCACTACTGGGCATTATTCTGGAAATCACTTGTGTTGCTGGTAAGATAATAATACATATGTTCATGGAATCGTCTACCTTAACTAAGCTTAGAAACATAAATAAAAAAGTTTGTAATATTTTAATGCGCTGCTGATCCTTTTTCTTTCAACTTGAAAAGGGCAGCTGTGTGAGCGCACTTGAAGTTTTCTATGACATTTTACAGAGCTTGTTCACAGGTTTCCTGAAGGTTTAGTCTGTCTCAGTGTCTCCTGTCTCTTCGTGACTCCAGAATAACTCCGCGAATTCTTTCTGTTCCCCTTGTTTCTGAAAAAAAATATTTCTTTATTATTTTGGATGTATGTTTGGACTTGAATGGCTTTAAGGATCAGTGGAAAAGAATTCAGACCTCAGAGTGAGAAGTGGCCTGCTGAGTTATCTTTATGTTGTAAAATATAAAAAGTAATTAGTGTCTGCTGTTCTGTTATGCTGAGAAATTGAGGGGAATCTGATTTAAGAATCAGTAAGGAATGTGTGTTTTTTTAAAATATTTTATTTTATTTTATTGTTTTAATTTCTGAGATCATTAGGACCTGTTTGATCAGCTACACATTTTCAGCTTTTTTCCATACAATGCATTATGTCCTTTAGGGCCTCACAGGGAGGCGGTGGGCAGCCTGTATCCTCAGAAACAGGAACCCCACCTAAGGCACACTGTGTGAAGCTATTGAGAGTGACCCGGCCCATCTTCTCCTGCTTCCTGTTTTTACACAGCTCCGCCATTTGCTGCAGCAATGGAAAAAAGGCCCTGTGTAGCCAGAGACTCATTTAAAAAACACATCTTATAATGGAGATTGTTTCCCCACCCTGTATTCTGCTTTCAGTTTCTTCCTTGTGCTTTTGACCTGCCTTGATTTTTATGTTCTGTGTTTTTTCCCCCTTTTGAAACAATAGTGACATGATCTCTGTACACTTTATTCAGTCTTTCTTTTTGTACAGACTAATGTCATCACCTCTTATTGTGTTAACAATCAGTCCTTACTGTGACTGATGTGTGCTGTTAATTCCTCTAGCAATTGAGCTGCGGTTTATGCCTGATCCACCAACGCTTAACATCTATGGCATCCATAGGATGAACAAATCTGACAACCTTGAGCTAACATGCAGGTATGTAGGCCTTACATACACATTACGGCTGGTGCTGGGGAAACTACTTTTACAAACTACTGGTTACTTTGCACTGGGAGAAGTTGAACTACAGCAAATCTACCCTAATGATACATTTAGTTTTGCTTCCTGAAACTACTAAGAAAAAGTAGTTGAGAATACTTTGTTCAAAGTGACAATGTGATTCAAAATCAAAAAAATAAGTCACATGGCTGTCAAAAACTTCTCCAATTTAGGTTTATTGCCAAAATTACTCACTTACATACTATACTTACTATATTACTTTGGTACTATATTACTATATTACTTACTGTATACTATATTATTACTATATTACTTACTATACATAGAAATCATACATAAACACAAAGAAACAAATAAGCTAGAAGCCATCAGAGAGTGCAAACCTCTGCCAAGGCCAGGTTTTGAAAAATCTTGTAATGGTAAAAAACAAAAACAAAAAACTTTTTAAAAAATTCCTGGATATGGATCATGATCTGGACCACCTCCAAAATGTGATGGTTTGTTATTTGTGTTCCACCCCATCCTTGAAAGAGAAAATCTTTTCAATTCAGTAATTTTAAAATTTTAATATTGATAAAGTAGAAAACATATTACAAACTTTCTCTCGTTTGAAAGTCTAAAGACGAACTGACATGGAGTGACAACATCGATGATGTTGGTTCAACTTTCATTTTGGAACTATTTTTCAACCATGACTAGATGTAGACAAAAAAAAAATTATATATATATATATATATAGACATACATGGACATAGCTTCTGAAAATTGAAGCCAATGTGATGTAACCTTAAACCTGCATTATCACTGATGGCCAGCAGGGGGTATTCCACTGGTTGCAAAAGGATGTAGAGTTGGATAGAAGTCTGTAAAGAAACGGCACTCTGCTCATTTGGTCTATACCCTTATTAAACATGTTCTCAAGGAGTTTTTGATTTAATTTGTTTTTTTTGTAAATTGTGGTCCCCTTGAGTATCTGGGAGAACAATAGACAACATTCGGGACAGGCCTACCTTGTCGCTGCCAAGAGTCTGCCATATATGCGTACAGTGTCCAGTGCTTGTGACGTCTGATTTAAAAAAGCTAAGGTGGCAACAATGAAAATGCTCAGCTAAAGGTTTCAAAAGGAGGACTTGGTGTGCTGTGCCCGTCTTTTATATGCAATCTATGCAGGGAATTCACAGCAGTCAGACTCATGAAGAAAATAAGTGTGGAACTTATCAAAAGGGGCTTAATTACAACAGGGAAACATTGGTAAATAGCAAAAATATTTCCTTTGCTTTTACGTCCCAAAATTTAATGTAGCTTCAGTGGTAAGCTTCAGTGACTGTATCACAAAACAAATATGAATGCAATAAAATGGCAAGTTACTTCAAAATGATGTTAAACTACCAGATCAGTTACATGTACAGTAATTCTACTACTCCCCAGCTCTTTCACTTTGCTGACCCAGTCATAGAGCATGTGCAGTACAATTCCTCTTTTCTTCTCCTGCAGAGGTCGGCAGTATTTGCGGTGGACAACTCCTCCTGTAAGCACTCATTTCTCCATCAGTGACTGTAGTGGATCGGGACTGTTCTGCACAATGCTGACGATCACCAATGCAACTGTCAATGAAACTGGACAGTATCAGTGTTCCTATGTAGGCCTGAAAGCAGAAGATGGCAAGACTTCAGCAGAAGTTTATGTTTTTGTCCACGGTATAACTCTTTCATTTATTCTTGCAGCATATTTATTCAAACATCTATTTCTATAAATCAAAACTTCCACTTTTTATTCCTCTGCCACAGAGGCATTATGTTTTGAGGCTGTCGGTCTGTCCGCCTGTTATGAATTTTGGTACTACTGCAGGAGCTTATATGTGTGCTGGATCTTTATCAAACTTTGTATGGTTAATACTTGTGATGGGTAGAACATTTAACAACATTTAAGGGATTGTGGGGTCACAGGTCAAGTTCACAGAGGACCAGATTTAACGCAAAGGCATACCTGCCCAGTTATGAGCATTTCATTTGCCCTGCTGCATTCTGAAACAATATTTGTTCTTGTGCTTTCATTTTAGATTACAAAGTGCCATTTGTACCATCTGAAAAGGAATATGAGGTGGTGTTTATCCGTGAAGGCGAGCGGGTGGTGATACCATGCCGAGGCTCAGTGGAGAATCTTAATGTTACACTTAACACTGTAAGAAGCTGTTTGTCTTCCTTACTTTTTCTTAGTAAAAGAGTTTTACAAAATGGAGCAACTTCTGTAGGTTGGTAATCAGTTGAAAATGTGCATTTAAATTTTTAGATGATAGCTAGTACTCCAAAGATTTAGTACAGCATTTTCATAAAGTTGGAGGACTAACAGTGTCATGTTTGTGAAAAAGAGGGAGGAAGTGGACCCCAAAGGCAGACTAAAATACTGAGGTGGTGAGAACAGAAAGTGAGCTTAATTTAAAAGCTGATGGAAGTCCAAGGAAACAGTCCAGGGGTGTAACAAAACCATAAAAAGGAACCAAAACAAAACTTAACTCAACTAACGTCACATGACAAGGCTTGGTGGACGAAAACTCAGCGTTGCATCGCTGAATAATCCAAAATGTGGAGAACAAAACCAAACCTTAGCATGTAGCACTCAACAACAACCTGCAACACTGCTGAACAGAAACTGAACATGACAGGTACAGACTGATGATGGAACAAAGAACAAAGAGAGGCAGGGGTTGAAATGCACACAGACTTAACGAGCAAACAAGAAAAAAGAAGGAGAGGAGCACAGTTGCCAGCAATCAAGGGCAGGATATAAAACTGAAAATAATGCATGAGACAAGACAGGTTACAAAATAAAACAGGAAACAAACTAGTGATGTGTCAGTGAGCCAGTCCTCATCCAGCTCCCAGCAACAACAACAACGTTTTAAAAGTAATATGAGGCAGAATGATATAACAATCTCTAGCTACAGGTGTTAAATGCATTCACTAAGTAAATATCATGTGTATGCTGGGAAACCAATGTGAGGGTAGACAAGGATCATACCACCAAGCAGGGCAGAGGCAGGGCTGCGGAAAAGGAGAGCGAGGACTATGATACACTGTGCGAATTCTTGAAACAAAAGCTATGAATAAAAAGTAGAATTTGGATGCATGTTAACAATCTTGATAACACAAAGGTAGAATGTAAAATTTGCACAACTAAGCTGTCGTACACTGACACCTGTAAGTGTTGAATGCTGCTGTTTTCACTTTGCAGTATATTTCTTTCTTAAGTTATTTATCATTATTTTTACTGTAAATGGGTAATTTTAGTTTTATTAACAAAGCACATTTACTTGAGTCCTGTATTTAATGTGCCTTTTTCCATACTTTTTCTGTGCAAAGTTTGGAGTCAGTTGTTTGTTTTTACAAGAAGGACCTACTCTTTTGTTAGGGGTGTGTGTTTAAATAAAAACTGAAAAAGTCAAAAGCAGTCCTTTTTAAAATGTCTAAAGTTTTATAGGCGTTTGATTTTACTGAATTATGAAAGGTATAAGTGATAATGTGAAAAGCCGTTTAGGAGCCGAAAGTGCCAGCTCTTCTTGGTGAGCTGAGCCAAAAGAGTTGACTCTCTAAAAAAAGTTGAAATTCCCATCACTAAAACGAATACAGCTGCAAACATGACACAAGACTAAGCTTGACAAATGACAGGAAGACAGCAGGGAAACTCTAAGGAACTAAATAACATAGACAAAAAAAACATAAACAAGGATGCGATAATAGAATAAACCAGAGAATAAACTACGTGAAGCAATAGCAGAACGTAAAACCAGGAATCCCGAAACTGTAAAAGAAATTGAGAACCTAAAAACAAACAAGAAACTCAAAAATATACAAAACCAAACTACCAAAACTCAAGACCATGACAAACAGTTAAAAAGAAAATCAAAATAACAGCAAAAAAGTGCTCCAAAAGCCCCATGTCTACTAATGCAATTATTGGAAGTTTTCATTTATGGCCTAGTTATTTCCAATGTTTTATTGCTCCAACTCAAGTATATAAAGCAGAGTTTCTATTGTGCATGTTTAAAAAAAAATCAAGACCTTTGTTAGGGTTGATGGGATCATGATAGTTTTTTACTGACTTTAGAAAGCATTGCCACAGAACAACTGTTTTCAAGGCTTAGTAATGTACATCCCAATGAGTAAACTGGCCTTTATGTGTAAAAGAGAACTTCCTTTATCATCCCTTGTTGGTGATAATTTCTTGTTAGTTTACTGATCTTTTACCTGATGTGGTTTTATCATACCACTATTTTATGTACATACCCAGAGAAGTCTGCTAATGTGCAGAGCATAGTAATGTGTGTGTGTTTTTTGTTTTTTTTTTAAAGTTTTTTGTTCAAGGTAACTACATTTCTGTGTTTGTCAGAAGTATCCAATAAAGGAACTTCATCCTGATGGAAAAGATTCTGTATGGGATGCCAGGACGGGCTTCACAGTTCCCACTCATCTGATCAGCTATGCAGGTGTCGTGTCCTGCCAGACTCGTATTGGAAATGAGACCTTTAAGTCTCCCCTCTACATTGTGGCTGTTGTTGGTAAGATAGAAAAAGATACAAAGAGTAATTATAGGTTGTCAAAGTTATGACTGTAGAACATATACAGTATACGTGTGTTTTTGAAACTAAATAAATACCAGAAATGACTGGATATTCAGATTTTGTCTAAGTGTGATTGTAGGTGAAAGATGGACTCAGTGAGGCTCTGAGAAAAGCGGGACAATGCAGAGATAGTCTGTAGTCTCAGGAGAACAATAGCGTGTTGACTTACTGTCTTCCCTCCTTTTTCCGCAGGATACAAGATTCATGACCTCACCCTGACCCCCAAAGAAGTGAAGCTGTCTGTGGGGGAGAAGCTGGAACTCAGCTGCACTGCCCACACCGAGCTTAATGTGGGCATTGAATTCAACTGGACACACTCTGGTGGGGCTCTGGTCAGTACCCCACACTTTTTAGCTCTCAATGATCTTGTATACTTTTAATGAAGTTATATATAACTTATCTTAATTCTTGGGCTATAGCAGACTAGCTGTGCATTATTCACAATTCAAGCCATATTATTCATTTTATACTGGGCGTTAGTGGAGCCCTTTACACTGTCTATTGTCTGAAAAAAGCTGTTTGAACTCCTCTCCCTTTAAAATAACTTTATTATCAGCTTCCCCTTTAAAAACAGGGTTGAAAAACAGGTTATTTATTTATTTATTTATTGTTGGATCTGCTGTAATGGAGTGTTTAGAGCTGTCTGAAGCCTGAGTTTTGGCTCACAGGGATTATTTTTATAGCATTTAAAATAGGTTGAAACACTGTAAAATATAAATAAAAATACAATGCAATGATTTGAAAATCTAATGAACCAATATTTTATTCACAAAAGAACATAGAAAACATGTCAATGACTCTTTTTTATTATCTCATGAAAAATGAAAAGCTCATCTTGAATTTGATGGCAAGTTCAACATGTCTCAAAAAAGTTGGGACATGGCCATGTTTATCACTATGTAGCATCCCCTCTGCTTACAACAACTGTCCATAAACATCTGGGAACTCAGGAGACCAGCTGCTGGACCTTTTGGAGTGCGATGTTTTCTCATTCTTATCTGATATAGGATTCCAGTTTCTAAACAGTCCTGGATCTTCCTTTTCATATTTTGCATTTCATGAGGCGCCAAATGTTTTGACTTAATGAAAGGATGCAGGCAGCCCAGTCCAGCTCACAGACTCTTCTGCCATAAAGCTATGCTGTTGTAATAGCTGCAGTATGTGCTTTAGCATCGTCTTGCTGAAATATGCAAGGCCTTCCCTGAAAAAGATGTCGTCTGGAGGGAAGCATAACGTTGCTCTAAAACCTGTATGTACCTTTCAACACTGGTGGTGTTTTTCCAGATATGCAAGTTGGGCACTGATGCACCCCCATACAATCAGAGATGCAGGCTTTTGAACTGAGTGCTGATAACAAGCTGGATGGTCTCTCTCCTCTTTAGGACAAAGTGCCCAATAATTCCAAAAAGAATTTCAAATTTCGATTCATCTGACCACAGAATGATTTTCAAATTTTCCTCAGTCTATTTTAAATGACCAGAGAAGACAATCGCGTTTCTGGATCATGTTCACATATAACTTCTACTTTGCATGATAGAGCATTAACCTGCATTTGTGGATAGCACGGCCAACTGCATTCACAGACAATGGGTTCTGGAAGTGTTCCTGAGCCCATGCAGTGACATGTATCAAATGACAGAATCATGCTTGTTAGCAATGCAGTGCTGCCTGAGGGCCTGAACATCACTGGCATCCAATATTGGTTTTCAGCCATTTCCCCTGCGCCCAGAGATGTCTTCAGATTCTCTGAGTCATTTGATGATACTATGTACTGTAGATGATGAAATTTTCTTTTTTGTAAGTCTTTGCAATTTTACTTTGAGGAACATTATTCTGAAATTTCTCCACAATTTGTAGATGCACTTTTTTCATTCTTTTGTTGCCCTTGTCCCAACTTTTTTAAGACGCGTTGCTGCTGTCCAATTCAAGTTGATCTAGTTTTTTTCATGAAATAATAAAATATCTTACTTTCAACATGTGATTAGTTTTCTATGTCCTTTTGTGAGTAAAATACTGGTTTATGAGGTTTGCAGATTATTGCATTGTGTTTTTATATTTTACACAGCATCCCAGTCTTTTTGGAATTGGGGTAGTGCATATGCTGACCTTATTATTTGAAACTTTAGCCATGTTTAAGAGGCATGCACCACTGTGATAGTATTTGCGTGACTGAGAATAAGGAAAAGCGTAATAGATCCCCTTAAGTCGACCTGTTTGACTTGTTGCTGAGGACAGGGAGAGATACCAGAAGGGCTGTATCTCACTTCCTGCTGTCCTTGCAAATTCATTACTTCCTGCTTTCAGGAATCCTTCAGCCCTTCATCTCTTACCACCAAGGTGCAAAGGTGACCAGATGTGTTTTTGATGTTCTGATTGCTTACATTACTTAACACAATAAGCTGTCTGGACTGAGACTTCATTTCTTCAAAAAAGTTCTGTACCACTGTACTTTCACAGTTATTCTATGCATCACATTTGTCTGTTTTGAAAAATGAATTGCATGTTTATATGTTGTATATCCCTTTGTCAGACCTCAGCCAGTGGTTTGAGGCCAGCCCACACAATTCCCCACAAGAAGAAGCTGTGGAACTCTCTGGAGCTGTCCAATGTGCTCGTAGTAGAAAATGTAACGTTGGCTCATGGTGGAGAATTCACCTGCACTGCTTCAAGTGGGCAGATGGAGAGGAGTGACTCAGCAAATTTAAAAGTTTACGGTGGGTGCTCTGAAAACATAGTCTAATTAAAGAAATTACTGTTATATTGGCCAACTCAAAATCAGAATACTTTATTAATTCCAAGAGGGAGATTACAGATTACAAATTACAGACGCATGATTAAATGTAAATAGATACAAATATGAAAGATAGAAAATGTGAATATGTAAAACCTATACAAAAAAGTGCAGCATCTAACATAAATGCTCCAAAGTTAAACAATGTTATATACAATATATACAAGATATGGCAATAGAAAATAGTCCAGACGTCATAGGGAAGATTTTTAAAGTTTGATGGCCACAGGTAGGAATGATTTCCTACCTGTGGAATGATTTTGCCTGCCTATTACTACATGCACACCTGTGCCTGTCCAGCACATCATGGAGAGGATGTGAAGGATTGTCCAATATTGTCTGTAAATTGGACAGCATCCTTTTTTCTGACTCTGCTGTCAGAAAGTCAAGCTCCACACATACAATTCTCCTGGCCTTGTGGATCAGTTTGTTGAGTCTGTTGTTGCCCAGATAACTGAAACAATTATAAGAGGTCTCATTAAAAAAATAATTTTACATTTACAAAAATATGTTTATGTGATTGTTACCTTGAAGACAGCTGAGGAGTGCAATTTGTTAATTTTTTAGTGTGGATTTTACTGGGGCCATGTGATTTTAGTGTGTGTTGTTTAATTACTTCTGGTGCCAATTTAGCATTTGAAACAAATGATCCAGAACCAGTTCCCAAGCACTTAAATCTGTTAGTTAAAGCAGATATTCTTTGTTTATTTCCAACACCACATTTTTATTCTTGGTCTCTACTAGAGCAGGTCTGCATAATTCACAGTTCAAACTATTCTTTTTTGGGCTTTGGTGCAGCCTCTCAATTCATCCACTTCCTTGAAACAAACATATTTTGCCTCCTCTAGCTTTCTTTTGATTTGCTGCCAATTGCAAAACACACGGTTTACACAGCAGCTGGGTGGGGCTTCTGTGCTTAGTCTGAGCTGTGAGCCTGAGATGACCATATTAAGGTTATCCTTGCTCTCTGACATCATACAGATCCAAGGCTAGAAAAAAACTGCCTGAAACAGAGCACTTGGAGCATCCTCCATTGTAATAATATATACAGTATATTTTATAGAAAATAAAGAAAAGCATAACAGGTCAAAGTCTACAAATTTCTTTTCACCTTTTTAAATGTAATTGATTTAATTTTTTTTTTGTTTCTTTTGTTCTGTTTTTAAATGGCTGATTTTGTTTTTAGATTTATACATTTCTCATCTGTTTGGCACAAATCTCTTACAATGTACTGTTTATTCTTCATTTGTATCAAACTGTGTCCTATTTTTGTTGTGATTATTTTTGGCTTGGCCACTATGGTCGCTAACATACTGGGGGAAACAATTTCATTTATCACACTGAGGTAACTAACTTTTTAAAAAAAATTATGCTACATGGAAAAAAGTATTAAACCATCTACAGGACCTTTTATGACATCCTGTTCTAAAGGTATATGCATTAGTGTGGATTTAATTCCCCCTTTTCAGCTGCAACAGCTTCCACTCCTCTAGGAAGACTTTCTACAAGATTTTGGAGCGTGTATGTGGAAATTTTTGCCTATTCATCCAGAAGAGCATTTATGAGGTTGGACAAGAGAGCCCGGCTTGCAATCTCCATTCTAGTTCATGCCAAAGGTGCTGGATGGGGTTGAGGTCACGGCTCTGTTTGGGCCAGTCAAGTTCTTCCACATCTGATTCATCCAGCCATACTTTAATGGATTGTCCTATGTGGACTGTGGCACGATCATGGTGAAACAGAAAAGGGCCTTCCCCAAACTGTTCCCACAAAGTTGGAAGCGTAGAAATGTTGGCACAATTCAGTCAGGCAAGTAACGTTCTCCTGGCATTCACCAAAACAAGACTCAGCCATGAGACTGCCAGATAGAGAAGTGCGATTTTTCGCTTCACATAACATGTTTCCACCCTCCGGAGTCCAGTGGTGGTGTACTTTACGCCACTCCATCTTATGTGCTTGGTGATGTAAGACTTGCATGCAGCTGCTCAGCCATGGAAACTCATGCCATGAAGCTCTTGGTGAATAGTTTTTGTGCTGATTTTAATGCCAAAGGAGGTTTGGAAATCAGCAGCTACTGAGTTAGCAGAGCATTAGTGACTTTTAAACACTATGAGCCTCAGCCTCAACAACCCTGCTCTGTAACATTATGTGATCTGCCACTACATGGCTGACTTGCTGTGGTTTACAATAATACCATTTACATTTGATTGAGGAGGGGCTTTATGTGTACAGTGATAAATGCACCTGCAGAGATGCTTGTCAATAAACTGAATATCCAAACCTTTCATATCCTAAAATTACATTTATTCTTGTCAAAACACAAAAAATGTGATGTTGTCTAAATAGATTTAGACAATGAGCTGACTCATTTTACTTGTGTGTGCTTATCTGTGCATTTTGTGATTTCTCTTCTATTTCCAGAAAGGCCATTTATTAATATCAAAGAGCCATGGACCAAGGTGTGGGAGGTAATAAAAGGAGACAAACAATCTGCAAGCATCCCTGTGATGTACTCAGCTTACCCTGAACCCACCCTTAAATGGTATGTTCACAGTAGTATTTGTTTTATCATAAGTAATAGACAGTCATGCAGTAAATTTGCTATTTGTTTCCTATAAAACTTTATCCTTTGAATCCATATGGTAAAGTTAGACACTGCACGTTTCAGGTGACTTTTACTCTCCTCTGTCTGCTCAGGCTAAAAAATGGCCTCCCGCTGAAGGATGATTACAGGATAAAACAGAAAAGCGACGCCCTTATTATCCGTGAAGTCAAAGAATCAGACAGTGGGAATTATACAGTTATACTGACGAATAAGATGACAAAAGAGGAACAGAGACGCTCTTTCCAGCTGCTGGTCAATGGTATGTTTTCTACTGTCTTTCTCTTGAAATTCTTTTTGGGTTGCCTGTTGTGGGGACAACTGTACATTTTTTTTTTGATACAGTTCATCCCCGTATCATTGAGAAAGAGGCAGTGAACACTGATGTGCACCCATACGGCAGCAGCCCCACTCTGACATGCACAGCTCGTGGATTTCCCACACCTACACACATCCAGTGGCAGTGGATGTCCAAAGAAGACTGCCCAGAGGCCTTTGTGTAAGTCACCTCTTCACTGTGAACTTCAAAGAAAGATACAGAGACCGTTTTCACACATGAACTCTGGGCAAACTTGAGAGACTCAAACTAGGACTTTGAACACAGCTGACTACATGCAGAACAGTTAGAGGCATTGTTACTGTTGGCGCAGTCTGACATCAGAGAGAGCTGTCAGATTTAAACTATTTAATAATAATTTAGTTCTTACATACAACTCCTCTAGAAAAGTTCAGGACAGAAACAGAAAGGGTTGGGGGCTTTCTTTTGTGAATGCATGCAGTGGTCACATGTCTTTGAGTCACTCATTGTCAACAGGTTGTTGATTTAGAGTAGGAATAGCTGCTTTCGTGATGTTGACAAAAACAAGGAGAGGAGACAATGAGAGCATACCCTGACCTGATGCAAATCAGCGGATACGATTCAGCCTTTTCACAATGTCCATTTTTAGACGGACGTCAGAATGTGCTCACTAATTTTGGACAATCAGAAACTTGTACTGAAGTGTTTGCGCTCAGCTGTTTTCGATAGCAGCTCTCCATGCAGTATTCAGCCAGTTACACAACAACATCATGAGCGGCTTTTTGTGGTATTTGATGAGTGTTGACAGAAAGGAGGAGGGTGTGTGTGTGTGTGTGTGACACCAGACAAGACTAGCAGCCAGTGTCTTATCATCTGCCTACACAGTCGAGCGCTTCCTCAGTCCTGCACTACGTTTCCTGTTGTTCCTGTCATTCTTTCTTTCAAAAAGCAGTTCTTCCTACTAAAGCTACACCTCTTGTATACTTGCTTCCCATGTTTACCAAATTTTATGATAATTGGGAACATACTTTTCTATTTATTCCTCTGCCGCTGAGGCATTATGTATTTAGGCTGTTAGTCCATTTGTATGTTACAAATCTTGTTACCGCTACAGGAGCTCACTTATTTGCTGAATCTTCTCCAGACATTTCTACAATGCACAGAAGCTCTGATAACATTTATGACATTTTGAGGTCAAAGGTCAAGGTCACACAGAGTCAGATTTAAGATGGAGGCATGCTGACTGTGTTCTAGGCATTTTAGTCTTAACTGGGTGTGTTAGCAGGATGTGCGTGTGCTTCAGTTAAAAATAATAATACAAATGAAACTCCTCAGTATTTGTAAATGGAAAAATGTGGAACAAGTATGTAGCCATAATTCTGAAAGTTTCTCCGTTTGTGTACCATTTGTCATTATAAATAAGTATTTTGTGTTTCAGAGTAAAAGAAGAACCTCTGCAGCAGCTGTTTAGACAGTTAGTGTTTTAGCAATTCTTTAACAAAAAGATGAGTGCTAGATATTTGTTCATTCTTCTGTTCACTTTTTTCTCCATCAGGTCAGGGCTGGTTAATGAGTCTGAGTCACAGCTGAAGGAGTGCACAAACTGGAGAGATATCAGCAACAACACTGGTCACAACCACGTAGAATCAATTATGACTGACACTGATCAAGTTCAAAAGGTAAATAATGTCATGATTACACCCTTTTCCTTTTTTTGACCACCGAGAACTGTGATTTTTTTTAACGGTTTCTATTGTCAAGTTAATTAAAAGTTCAGTAATTACTAACAATGAAATGCATTTCTCTAGAAAATCATGAGCTCTTTAAAGATTCAGAAAGCTGAGGCTCATGCTCTCTACAGATGCACGGTTGCCAACAAAATAGGCAAGGATTCACGTGTCATCTTTTTTCATGTGACACGTAAGTCTTTTATCTCTTCTTGTCTCTTGTGGCTCCTGTAATCACCACACACACAGCATTTTAGTATTCACTGCGCCTTTTTTTGTTCATTTTAATGCGTTTTGATTTGTAGGTGGGCTTGACGTGACTATGTCTCCCTCTAATGAACCCATGGAGGAAGACCATGTAGTTCTGCGATGTAAGGCAGACAGACTGATCTACGGGAACCTTGCCTGGTTCCGTGTCACCAACGAGTCCAAGTCGGAGCAGACGGGGTCGGCACAACCTTGTCGCTCCTTGACTCTGCAGCGTAGGCCACTGTCGCAGGCCGTGCTGTTCACCAAGCAGGGCACCAACGTGACCCTGGAGCTGTCGCTGCACAATGCATCCCGTCAGGATGAGGGTCTGTACGCCTGTCAGGTGGTAAACATCAAGACCGGGGAGAAAACCTGCCTGCTACGCCGGCTTTCTCTCAGAGGTAAGATGTATTTACATTTGTTTGTGGGTACAGTGTTCTTCAGCACATCATTTCTTCAAGAAAAGCCATGCTTTAATTGTATGAAGATAAATCACACTTTTATTTTAAATTGTATTTAATCTATTAGCAGTCAAAAGGCAAGGTAGAATGTTTTAATTACAAGAGAGTAAGCCATGACCTTTGGCTGCTCCCTCGTATTTCCTCAAGGGGTTGCCACAGTGAATGAATACGCGTAAGTGATTTGGCACAGATTTTTACAACAGACACAACCCTCCCATTGTGGAAGGGGCTTTGTCTCTGTCCGTGCTCAAAGCAGGAATCTTTCACCTGTGAGAAAAATGCGTAAACCATTACACCTTGGAGACACAGGCTTTCTGCTTTGTATTCTCTATGAGATCATAGAGAATACAAAGCAGAACTCCACAACGATGCTGCCATTAAGCTAGCTCATTTGATTCTTGAAAAAAATCTGTGTTTTGCAACTTTAGCTGTTTCAGATTTTTTAAATCTGTTTGAAAAAATGCAGTTAGCTTTTGATATGTTTCAAATAAACCTTTGCAATTCTGATTTTAGACCTTGAGGCTGCAAGGATCCTTAATAATTTCACAGACCAAAAAGTTAATGTAAGTGCGACTATCACTCTCCTCTGTGAGGTGGCTGGGACGCCAAGCCCAACTGTCATATGGACCAAAAACAACCACACTGTTGTGGAGGGCTCAGGTGAGTCATGTACAACATTTCAGTGAAAACTGATTTCACATCATGATTCACCAGAGGTGTAAAACAGAACATTCGATTGCTTTTCAGGGGTGATTCTGAGCAATCACAATCGTAGCCTGATGATTCAGCGTGTGAAGAAAGAGGACAGTGGTCTGTACACCTGCACTGCTTGTAACAAACATGGGTGTGACACAGCACAGGCCTTTTTGACTACGGAAGGTCAGTCACTACCTGACATGGTACCAAACAGTGATATAGTATTTCCTGCTTGCTTGGAGCGTGGATGTCTTAAGAGGCAATGTGACTTTAAATACAGGGCAGGGAATTCTGTTTATTATTTTGGGTCTTCTTGTGGTCATTCTCTTCTTTTTTGTTAAAATGTTTTCTGTTTGTAGTGGGAAACATCTTTTTTTTTCTTTTTTGACATTTTGCATCTCTTTGTAGTTATTTTGGGTCTCTTTGTGTCTGCTTTTTGCCTGGACACAATTGTTTTTAATGTCTTTGTGGCCATTTCTTTCAGTTCTTCTGCATTGTGCGTGTCAGTGTACAAAGGCTCTGGCTCAGGGGCTCCCTGATGTTCTGGGCCCTTGGGCCTGTGTCTGTTGGCTCGTTTAGTAATGCATCCTTGGCTTAAAGTAGGGAATATCTTGCAGTCTGTGTGAAAGGTTTTAATCCAAACCCTTTGGCAATTCCAGCAATAGTCACAAAATGGCATATTTATATCTGGCGTCAAGGTTTCACATTGCACATATGACTTTTTTAATATCAAAGATATATGTAAAAATAGCTTAGCTTCCTTGTGACAGGAAGTTGGCCCATTTAACGCACATCCTCTTGGGGGTTTCTAAATCCAAAACAATGAGGAGACAGCAGGACAAAGGGAGAGGCCAGCCCTGCACCGCTCCAGCTTCTGCTCTCCTGTCCACAGTTTTCTCGTACCAAACACAGAGACACAGTGAAAGACAAACAAATGCACTGACTAGAAGCAGCGCCTACGTGACCGTGTCCCCGCCAGCAGAATGTGGACCCATTTACTGTAGTTCACGACTTTGCTCAGGCGCCAGCTCTGCTAACAAGGGAGAGTAGAGTGATAAACAGCTAACAAGAAAAGCCCTGAACATGAGGGGACGAGCAAGCAATTGTACTTTTAGTTATATTTTTTGATTCTTGTATTTCATATTACAAAAAACAAGACAATTACTCATTTGATATTATAACAAAAGAATACTCCTGTTGTAAATATAAAAAATATGTACCTTCAGCTGCTCCCTTGTATTTTCCCCAAGGGGGGGGGTCATTCCGGGCTTGTGTCCTCACCTGGGATCAAACCAGGGACCTTTTGCTTGTAAGGTGAACGTGTAAACCTCTACACTATGAATGGCCAAGTGAACATGTATTAGAGCCACAGAATAAGCGAAACTAGCACAGGTGTCAACTCTGTGGCTTCCAGTAGACCTGAATCTACCTAAGAAAAATCTGAGATCAGAAGTCTGTCCATCAAGTCAGTTATGAGTCACATTCACAAAGGAAGAATGAATTAGGGATGATGAAATATTCCCCACAAATAACCCTTCAGTATAATCCTCCCATTTTCTGACCTCATCTGCCTCCTAAGTAATTTAAGCTCCATAGTAGTGGAATGAAACAGTCCATTACAGCATGCAGTGACACAGTACAGTGGCTCTGATAGAGCTTTTCCAAGTTGTCTTTGGCAGCAGTATTCCGTGCTGACTCCTGACCATTTGTTATGACTAGATAAAATATCAGTTAGCTTACAGTTCAGATTCCAGCAGTCTCCTTTCTCCAACCTAAACACAGACATACACATGCGAACAGGCCAAAAACAATAACTAACCTGTCTGAACTTCATGTACTCCTGCCAAGCCACTTCACTGAGATTATAACTGACATTCCATTGTGACTGTTCTGTGATTTTCTCTGAAGAATGGGTCTCAAATTTATCATGCAAGTAGCATAATCTCTTAATACTTACTTTTATACAGCATCATTCTTCATTTCTTAATCAAAAAATATTGTCTTTGTATATTTAAGGTGCAGATGAGAAGACTAATGTGGAGCTGATTGTTCCTATCGGGTCGGTAGTCATCGCTATGTTTTTCTGGTTACTGATCGTCTTTGTCATCCGTGGGAGAAAGAAAGTAAGAACTTCCTCATCCTCTCTTTGCTGCATTTTTCCTTCCTTTTGATTTCCCCTCCAGTGACACACACACACACACACACACACACACACACAGAGATAATTAAAAAGAAAATTACCAACAAGGTAAAACAGACATGCACAAGGACACACACTGTGAGCATTTAGGACTGATTGGAAGTGACTGGTCTGGCTCTCAGTAGCTGCTCTCTTTTGTATCCAGGAACAACGGGGCATCTCTCTGCTCCCATAAGTCACGTAGGCCCGCAACACTGAGTAGGCCCCTTTTATTGGAGGGGCACCGGAAAACTGCTGTGGAGATTTTCAGAGAAATAGCAGCTCATTATTTCACATGTTACATCTCTGCCTGTCTTTGATATTTGTCACTGTATTACTCTTTCAGCCAAATGGAGTGGATCTGAAGACAGGCTACCTCTCTATGATCCTTGACTCAGAGGACATGCCCATGGATGAGCAATGTGAGAGGCTCACCTATGATGCTAACAAATGGGAATTCCCTCGGGACAGGCTGAAGCTTGGTGAGACATGATTATCATCCATTTTAGAGAATGCTCTCTGAGAAGGTTTGTGACATGAAGCATCTGCACTACTACCTGTAAGCAGTTACCATGTGGAGACAGAAACACAAAGCAGTGTTTTCCATGAAACACATATCAACTTAACACCCACTTTTTTCTGAAAGCAGTGCCCAAGATATGGCAATGCTTTTTATCACTAAATACGCTAAAATAAAAGGATAAATTATGTTTTTTTAAGCATGTGGACTGCTCATAAAAGTGCCACAGTGACATCATCTATAGACACAGCTGATATTTCAACATGACACAGTAGGTAAACAGTTAATAAAAATCAAATCAATTAATGTTATGTTTCAGTTTACAAATGGCCCCAAATGTAGGACTTCAGTAACAAAAAATTAATCTATATTAAGTTGCTTGCTGTGTCCATACAAATTCCTTAAAATGCTTACAAAAGAAAGGAGTACACAGACACAACAAAGGACTGCTTTTTTTCTGCAGCTGACATATAACAGCGAGGTGTATTACCACCACCTACTTGGCTAGAGTGTTGCTATAAGACTCTAAAATGCAATCCACCACAAGGGATGGCAGATTCCCATCCCACAAAGAATATGTGCACTGATTTACACACCCTACTTCAGCCCTAGATTCTTTTGTGCAACTTCTACTTCTCTCAGAAAACTCAAAAAGTGGTGCCATGCTCCCTTAAAAGCCCTCTGCAATAAAACATTAAAATATCCAAATTTTTGTTGGATAATTTCTCTTGGTCTTCTGTATCCATTACATTTTAATAAACCATGTTCCAGCCTCTCCCTCCCTTGCCATTTCTCACATTTTACTGTATCATGTTTACCTTATAGTTGCATATACTTTTGGCAGCTCACGTGTATTCTCCCCAAGAAGTCATCATAGCAGATTAATCTGCATTGGTAATTTGGCAGAGGTTTTACATCAGATGCCCTTCCTGACTAAACCTTCTATGGTGAGAGGGACTTGGAACTGGCACTAGGAGTACACTTGCGTGTGGCCCCTGTGGCTGAGTTAATCTACTGTGGCAGAATATTTATTTATATTTAAACTGACAGCATTTTGTGCTGTTGCATTTTTGCAGTTTTCATAATTAATACTGAAGTTAAGTAGCTCTCCGGACTGAATGGTGCTAAGTTAAAGGGCAATTTTTTTACCTTTGATTGGATCAACTGTGTCTGCCAGAAAAAAATGTGACTAAAAGTATTATTAATATTAATTTAATTTTAAACATTTCAAATATTCATAGAAATGCTGTTTAAGTTCATAATTATTCTATAGATTGACAGGAATAATAAATAATAAATCTTCTAGTACTCTTCAGAGGGAACAGGATCAGCATGGTTCCTAAATTATTATTAGAACCGCAAACCCCCTGATTTATTTCATGGTTCACTCTCAGGTTATAGTATTCCAAATGGGACTGTAATTTATGAAATTAATTTATGAGATCATAAATGTGTTATGGAAATGTTTACTGGGGTAAGAACTCGAGTGAGGAGTAGTGTATTTTTCTCACACACTTCTCCACAATCTCATTAGAAAGCATTCAGGGCTGAAGAAGTACTGCAATGGCGTCACTTCACACATGGAAGCGACATCCATCCAAGAACTATATATGACTAAAGACTACCTGCTAGACACATTAGCAGTTTAGCATAGCTGTTGTGTGCATGCGCTGTGTACAGTTTGTAGAGTGAGGGTGATCTTCTTGTTTTTGATGTTTAAAACTGTCATATTAAAAACAGCAATTCGAAGCAAAATCACAAATGTACATTTTGCACTTACAGGTAGTGTGCTTTTCATTTTAGCATTTATAGTATTTTTTTCTAAGTACGTCTTCATGACATTTTATATTTAAGGTGAGCCATTGGGAAGAGGGGCGTTTGGCCAGGTGGTAGAAGCCGCAGCGTTTGGCATTGAGAAAGCAACCACATGTACCACAGTTGCAGTCAAGATGCTTAAGGGTTGGTATTTTGTCCTCTTTTTATAATACACAGTGAGTCAACTCAATAAAAACCTTCAAACACACAGAATTGATGTAATCTCTCGATGCAGAGGGAGCCACAACAAGCGAGTACCGTGCCTTGATGTCAGAGCTAAAGATTCTCATCCACATTGGACATCATCTCAATGTCGTCAACCTGCTGGGAGCCTGCACAAAACCTGGGGGTCAGTCAAACAAAGCGCGTGTCGTTGAACACTTTAGCCTCTAATGTGTCCTATGCATGGGGCACTTCTGCATAACTCCTGATTATAGAAAATGTTGGAGCCTGCTTTCTAGTGTATTTTCCTTTCCTTTCACAAATTTTATTAAATCAGACTCCATGTGCTGTTGGTGGCCCTGTAAAGTGCTGATGCTGCTTCTTCGTTCGATAATGAACCTTTTACTTTGTCCTTCTACCGGCAGGGGCGCTGATGGTGATTGTTGAGTACTGCAAACATGGAAATCTGTCCAGCTACCTTAAGAGCAAGCGCAGCGAGTATAGCCCCTACAAGGTAAATTGTATGTAACCCACATGGACGTGACAAACCACATGTGGTTACATAAAATCCAGATCACTGCACACAAAAATGCAGTGACCACAGATCATTACATAGTAGTACAGTTCAATATTTGTCCACAGATTGAATCCAACATGGATCATATTGCAGCCATTACAAAAAATTCCTGCATGAAATTTGTATTAGTTTTTCTTCATTACTTTGTCTGATTCTTCCATTATGTGGTGAACAGAGGAAGCGAGCGGATAGCCAGAGGTGGGTGTCTGCAGAGGAGGATGTGACTGAAGGGGATCTGGGTCTGGGGAAAATTGCCCAGTTGGACATCTGCACAGGAACAGCCGTCTGCTCCAGTACTTCAGACAGAGCTTCAGGCAGCAACATGGGCACTCAGGAAGGTGCTGAAGACAGCTGAGGGTAATGTTATTTTTATGATGCCACTCAGGCCTCATTCCTGTGAAATCTTTTCATTACAGAGAGCTCAGATGATGACCATCTGACTATGGAAGACCTGATAAGCTACAGCTTCCAGGTGGCCAAAGGAATGGAGTTTCTGTCCTCTCGCAAGGTGAAATTAAAAGTGCCCGAATCTCTGTATACACATATAGGCATTTAAATTTGAGCAACTGCTCACTCTTCAATCCTGTGAATGTAATTTTCACTTCTTTGGTCTGTAGTGCATCCACAGAGATCTTGCAGCCAGAAACATTCTTCTTTCAGAAAACAATGTGGTGAAGATTTGTGACTTTGGCCTCGCTAGAGATGTCTACAAAGACCCGGACTATGTCCGCAAAGGAGATGTGAGTCCTCTTCGTTGATACAGCACCAATCAGCCACAGCATTAGAACCACCCATCTAATATCATGTAAAAGAGTTCTAACCCACTGAGGCTTGGATTCCACAAGACCTCTGAAAATATCCTGTAGCATCAGGCACCAAGGCATTACTAACAATTAATTTTCATCCAAAGCACAAGATAGGACCTGTCTTTCCTTCTTTAAAAAGTATATCCTTCTGCCATCTCCTCCCCTGGTATATGATCCGCAGGCACTTCAGGTTTTCACATGATATGAAAGAAAAATGTGTGTCGCCAGGCAACCTTCTACCGTTGTTCCATAGTCTATTTCTGATACTCTTGTGCCCATTGTTGGTGAACCAGGGCATGCTGACAGTCTGACATCTTTGTATCATGGCCAGCATTTAGGTTTTCGACAGTTTGTGCTACAGAATCTCTACTGTGGGACCACACTCTCCAGCTTTCATACTAACCCTGTCAGTGGTTCAGTGGTTGTCTTTCTTTGGACCAACTAACCAATTCAGACCTGGAACTTAATCATCCAGCCTTCACAATTTAACCGTTGTCAGAGTCACTCAGATGTTTTACCATTTTTTTGATTGTTTATTTGTATTCAACACATTAACTTCGATAACTAACTGATCATCTACTGCCTAATATATACGACCCCATTGACAGATGTCATTGTAAATAAGTAGCACGTTATTCTCTTTACCTGTCTGTGATTTTAATGTTATGGCTGAGTGGTGTATAAAAAGTAATCAAATCCAAACAAACAGTGAAAAATACATTTCCATTATTACTACAGGCTCGTCTCCCTCTAAAGTGGATGGCTCCTGAGACCATATTTGACCGAGTTTACACCACGCAAAGTGATGTTTGGTCCTTCGGAGTCCTCCTCTGGGAAATCTTTTCCTTGGGTAAGCATTAGTTGTAAGACGCAATCATATAACATTATATAATGTTCACTGTATACCTGCAAAATAATTTCTGTAATACCTTCTACAGGGGCTTCTCCTTATCCGGGTGTTTGCATCGATGAGTCATTCTGCAGGAGGCTTAAGGAAGGCACCAGGATGAGACCCCCAGAATATGCCACCACTGAGATGTGAGAAGACAGTGAACAGTTCACAGTAATGTAGCTTACTCCACCACTTGCTCTTACTCTCATCAAAATTATGTGCATTTGCAGATACCAGACCATGTTGGACTGTTGGCTGGATCGTCCCACCGACAGGCCAACATTTGCTGAACTGGTTGAACATCTGGGAAACCTCCTACAGGCCAGTGCCCAACAGGTCTGTTCAGGGCCAAACTAAAGGCTACCATGTCCATGAGTAACTTTAGATATTTTCATCTCATCATTTGTTCATCAGCGCATCATTTGTTAAGGTCTTCAAAATATTAACAAAAACAGCCTCAGCACCTGCTCTTTTACCATGCTACTGCCACAGTGTCAGAGTACTCTGAATACCCAATGGTTGAGTATTGCCAAGCCCTTAAAGAAGATTTATTAATTCATTTTAAGCGAAAAAAAGTTTCAAATGTTTATGACAGCAAAGGACAACATATATCTATCCGAAACATATTTATAATATGGCTTATAAAATGGCTTAATCTTAATCTTAAAGCCCATATTTCTACCTATTTATGTGAAATATTTCATCCAGTGTGTGTTTGAAGTAAAGCCATTAAAATACCGTTTATCTTCAGGATGGAAAGGACTACATCCCCCTGACAGCAGGTGAAGCAGAAGGATGCCAAGTGACCACTGACCCCAGGAGACCCTACAGCAGGCCCCAAAGTGGGGAAATCCTTGAAGCCCAGTGTAACTACGACAAGCCATCATCCCTCGGGTCAGCATGATGCTCTTACTTGTTGCCGTCTACTGCTCATGTCATTTCTGAATGCTAAAGCACTCAGCTGTGATTTTATTGATATATCTTCTCTGTGCAGACTGCCCCAGCAGGGTGAGAGGTGCAGCCGCCCCCTCAGCGTGAAGACATTTGAAGACATCCCTGTGGCACACAGCAGTGTCATGGTAAGTGGGAAACTGCATAATTAACACCCTCCTCATTCATAAAATTGGAACCCATTTTGCCTTTCTGAACACAAAAAGTCTTGTTTAGACACAAATGACAACCAGCACTTTAAGAAAGAGCAAAATTTGATTTCTGAGATTTACCTCTTCTACTACTAAATGTTAAACTGTAGAAACACTCACAAGCATATCACTTATTTTGCATTGCAGCTCATCAAGGCCACAAATATAACCCAGACTTACCACAGGCTCAATTTGATACATTTCTTAGGCATTGACAGCCAAGGATGATAAGCTTTACTGGACTATCTGAGAAGTAACATGCAGTGATTTTTTTAAAGTTGTCTTAGAGTTTAGTAGAAAATGCATTGTAGATTCTGCATTTTTACCATAAAGTTGAAATAGTTCATAGACGAGTGCAGTTTTGAGAATAACAGAATCTCAATAATTTTTGAAATTGTAATAACTTGTAGATTTACAAACAAAATTAGAGAGAAATGTGCTATAAAAGTGTGTTTTAAACAATAATGGACAGCTTTCACAAATATCCATGCAGCATTTTAATTGTTTATCTATTTTTTTTATCAATAAATATAAAGAAACTGATTAATAGAAACAGCCACTTGATAATAAAATAAATCCTTCAATTCTTATTTTACCAAAAAAATAAGGTGGAAACTAACGAATGTGATCGAGGGTGAGTGTCTTCCTGCCATGATAGCATTTTGAAGAGCAGACCCAGAATTTAAAAAAAAAAAAAAAGATTATCTAAATTATTTATTTTTGTTTGTCTGTCTGCAATATAATTAAAAGCTACGGATGTATTTTCATGATTTTTTAGGAGTGGGGTGTGGTAAAGAACACATCATTAAATTTTAGAGGAATGATGGAGGATGAAAGAGATGGAGCTGGAAGCATCTGACCAATCACAAACATGGATAAGTCTCCTGGCAGCAGAGCAACTGATTTTCACAAAGGAAAATAAAACTATAGAATTAGAAAAATAGGAATAGTTACACACAGAATAAAGACTGAAATCTACACAGCTGCTGCAGATAAATCAGGGGTATGAGTGCTTGTAACAAGATAAGATAAGATAAGATAAGATAAGATAAGATAAGATAAGATAAGATAAGATAATCCTTTATTTGTCCCAGAGTGGGGAAATTTGCATTAGTTGCAGCAGCAAATAGTCACTCAGATATACAAGTATGAAAAATAACCACTGTAGCATGGTATAGTATTAAAAATGCTGTATCAAGGTGTGTGCACTATAAGCACTCGAAAAGATTTCTGATAGAACTTAAAGCGAGTGGAAGAGTCTGCAAAAATGCTGACTGTAAGTATCACAGCTCTGTCATTAAGCTATGAGATAATCTGACAGATTATGATTGTAAAATTTATTAAAATAATGTTTGGAAAGAATGGTCTGAAGGCAAATAAAGAAAAATCTAAAAACAAAATTCAAACACAGGTTGAGTCTACAAGCAAATTTGATTTAGACTACAGTCAGAAAACAGGCACCCTCTTTTGGTATCATAAATTAATGCCTATAGAACAATTAAATTGTTGTAAATTTGTTTGCATCCAACAGGAATGAAATCAAATCAATGAATAAAGTTTTATTTGTTACTGCTGCTCAAAGACGCTGTTGAGAAAACTTTAGATCCTCCTATTATCCCTGCACAGAGGTCTGAGTCTGATCCGAGGGATATTCCTGAAGTCTTAGTGGCACTATTTTCCAGAGATACAGTTGGTCAGTAGGAGGTGATTTCATAACTGTTGATCAACCATCTGGAACTTGGCTTGTAGCATGGTTCCTGGTGATGCACCCCAGTAAGAAGTGAACTGCCTTTGTTTGTACTGGAAACCCAGCGTTCACCCTGAAGTTATCTGGATAAGCACAAATCCAGCTTTGTAGTGCAGGCCTCTGAAGTTTGTTCAGGACCATAGTTGCATTCAGGATCTCATGATGCAGAATGTTAAAATATATAGAGTTCCTGAGAAATTTGTTACTGTCAGTTAGCTAAAAATGCTACAGACTTGTAACTGACATCAAATAGTAGCAGAAACTTTGCTGATTCAGCAGAGTGCCAACACATTTCTGGTATGTTCATCTGTTACGGAGCTAGACTGGGAAGAAAACTGCCATTGATGAAAATTTGTTTTTCTAAAATAACTATAAAGCTAATGTTAATATCAGTGTGACTAAGTGCTAGAGACATGATTTCATGGTCAAGGAATCACATTTTGGGGATAAAATGATGATGGGAGTATTGTTTTCAGGTGTAATGTATTATGGGGAGACTCTATAGCCTTGGCAGAGGTTTGCACTCTCCAAATGCTTCTAGTTTTTACTGTTTTCACCTTTCCAGGAGGGTCACACGGACAGTGATATGGGCTTCTCACCAGAGGAGGTGAAGGGTTTGAATCAACATCTACCCACCACGCCAAACTTAAGGTGAAGATCAAGCCTTTGCAGGCTTTCAAACAATTTATTTTGTTTTTTTTTTCTCTTTAGCTGTGAAACAATTTTAAATATGTGTCCTGATCTGGATTTGACTCCTCAGCCAACTGTTGCGCTGCAAGAGTAAAGAATCTCTGGCCTCGGAGTCATCCAACCAGACGAGTGGATATCAATCAGGGTACCACTCTGACGACACAGACACCCCGATTTATGCTAACGAGGAGGTCATCATGAAGCACAACATGCTGAAGAAGCCTCCGCTGCCCAAGACGCCTGACAAATTCTGCATGGAGATCCGCTACAGCACGCCACCTGTCTGACCCCACAGCAACTTTAACACTGAGTCTTTTTAATTGTACAGTATTTGTTTACTTTCCACAGGTATTAAGCTCTAGGAACAAAGCACGAATTAGAACGGGGTTCACCGTGGCGCTGAGATATTTTCACAAGGGATAACCTAATTATTCAGCAGGGAAAAATGAAGGTTGTATGATAAGTTTGTAAGCACAGAGCTCTTTGGACGGCCGGAGAAATACTATCATGTTTACTCAGCGAGTAAAATGTGTAAGGTGCCCAAATGCGAAGGCACGCCTACTTCCTGAGGCGCAATCCACTCACTTCCTCAACTACAGGAAAGGGCATCTGGAATTTTTTGATAATTGGATCAGCAAATGTTTTCTTTCTTTTTTTAAATTCTTTTTTGTTGTGGTGGCACAGTGAATGGCTGGTAAGGAAGCAGTTCTCCAATGTATTTAGTGTCACATTTGTACAGTTTCTTTATTCGTATTACTTAAGGCATTTTCTTAAAACTGTATGACTAAAACTGCATTAAATGTAAGTAGTTTTATAAAATTGAAAACACATAGATCATGGCAGTATTCCTGTGTTTTTTGTTTCTTTAAAGTCTCTATTAGTATTTGTTCATCCCACTATGATAATTCATAAGTGTGTTTGTTTGTTTCTTTCATGACACATGTCATTTCCTTTCTGTGTGTCGCACAAAGCAAACAATGATTTCCCAGCCTTGGTCATTTGCTGTTTGTGTGTGTGTCATATAGAAACAATACCCTTTCAGCCTTGGTTATTTTCTTAGGTGTATTCAGCTCTCAATACCCATAATAGCACTGTCAAGGTCATTGTGAGCCACTATGGCAACAAACAAATTAAAGTGTGTGTTAAAAAAGCAGGTTTGCAGGCTTACGAGAACTTGAGTCTTCCACAGAGGATTCTCGATGCTCTTATCTGCCTGGCTCATTATATAAAAAAGTAAATGTTTTGAAGGGTTGCTGCTGTAGCCACTGACACAGGGTCTAAAAGCTGAGTGGGTGATGAGTGAATGGGATGCATGAGAACAAAACATATTTTGTCTGCAATCAAGGGCAACAAATCTGACTAATTATAGCAGACTGGAGGAAACAGCGCAGCCTTGCTGGAGCTGTTTCCACATTTCAACATGTTATACCAAGGATAAATTTAGAAAATCGTCCCCATTGCTGCTGGAGGAAGCCAGAAAGTCACTTCAATGCTTGTAAAAAGGACTGAAATATGAGAATTTTAAACCTAAATTCACTAATGCATCTAATGACTGAGACTTCAACAAAGGCGTCAATGAGACATGCCGTATTCATTTTACATATAAATGTATTTACAATAAAATCACCAGCTGTATACAGGATGTCCCAATAATTTCTACTAGCCTCACTGATATTAGGACTAAGTGAGCAACAGCGTCCTCTACTGTTCATTCTACATGTCTGTTTACCCACTTGTCACAAATGCAGTAGATCAGACAAGTCACAAAAGAAGAAGCTGTCAAATAAATATGATTATTATATGTTTTATGTAACAGAGTTTTTCTGGAGATTTTAGAAGACTGACACGCACTTTTATCTGGAACAAATGAATGACACACCTTCCACTGCAAGAACTCATAGCAATTTCCTCAGGAATGGAAAAGCAGGCCAAAGACAGAGTTCAGCACAGGCAGGAAATACCTTGGCGTTCTCAAACAGATTGCTTTTGTTCATCAACTCCAGGCAGTGTTATACACACAGCAAACAACAGCTGACAGCTCACCAAATGGAGCCAGGCAAGACAGAAATGTACAGAGACAGGCAGCCCTCCCCCCAATTACTGGAAAATCTCATGGTTTTTTAAGAGCTTCTGACGAACGGTACTGTGCAAAGGTCTGGAGCCACTTAGTGCATATACAAATACAGTGCATAAGGCAAAAATCAACTTTATACAGTTCTAATGAGCCTGAAAGTCAGTGTTTTTTATGGCCACCAACACGGCCTGAACTCTCTTAGGCAAGCTTTCTTGGCTTTTGTTTAAGTAGTCATCAGGGATATTTCTCTAGAATTTTTGAAGGACATTCCAAAGTTCTTCTTTGGGTGTTGGCCACTTTTTATATCGTCCTCTGTCAAGAGGATCCCACACTACTTCAATAATGTTGAGATCCATTCATCACTCCATAAGACCTGTTGTCACTGATTTTCAGTCCATTTCTTTTGTAATTTGGCATACCCCAACCTTTTCTTAATGTTTTCCTTCCTAAAGAATAACTTCATTCAGACCATTTCTGAAGAGGTTTTGGTGAACAGTAGATGGATCAACTGAATGGCCAGATGCATTTCTCAGGTCCTGTATTAGGTCTTTGCTGGATTTTTTCCTATTTCTTCAGGACATGACTTTCAGATGCTTTTCATCATACTAATTTATTTTTTAGGCCTGCCACTTCTTTTGTCCTCCACTTATGCAGTTTCCCAGATTTTTTTTTAAGGACACACTGCACACCATGCGAAGTTTTCAGCTAACAACTCTTTGGGAATGGTAAATGGACTAATACTTATATAGCTCTTTTCTACTCTAACTGAGCACTCCAAGTGCTTTTTACTACAAGCCTTATTCACCCGTTTACACACACACATTTCCGAAGCGCTTTATTCTATGCCTTTAAGCGCGTGCAACTATCACACACACATTCACACTCTGATGGATGCAACAGGAGCAATTTGGGGTTCAGTGTCTTGCCCAAGGACACTTGAGCATGTAGACTGGAGAAGCCAGGGATTTAACTGCCAACCTTCCTGACAGAGGACAACCCACTCCACCTCCTGAGCCACAGCCACTGGCTCTGAATAACCTTGGTGGTGAAAAAATACTATTGTGACTGACATACGTATTTTATGCCTGTGGCATAACATTTTTGCAAATATAACTAAAGAAATGGGAACAAATGATGTGTTTTTTGCTAGAAGCTACTAGTAACAAAGGTCCTAATGATACAATTTAAAATGGGTTCTTTGCCAAGTTGTCTTGTTATGTGTAGGCACAACACTGGTTCATCCCTTGTGTCAGGTTCTGGCAGGTCCTGTGTGAAGTCTTTTCAGGATTTGTTCATCCACTAGGTTTCTTTTTTATGCTTGAATGATTCATAGGTCAGGGTTAAGTACTTAAACAAAACAAACACATTCCTCTGAAAATGGTCAGGTACAAGGGCAGGACTGAAAACGAGGGAAAAAGCAGCCAATGTCCAAAGAAAAACATTGAAAGTTCAGAAAGCCTGGCGAAAGCCTGGAGAACTAATGCACAAGATCAATTTTAAAAAAATTACAAGAAATTTTGGCTCCTTGGAAGAAAAATATAAAGAATTGAGGGGAGGAGCTCAAGACTTTTGAAATGTATTTTAACAGGGATAGTGCAGATGATGCAAAATAGCCACATGTGGAAGAGCATACGTGCTCTGCAGTTACGCAGTCCAGGCATAGCTGGACATAAATTCTGAACCTGTGTTCTTTCTAATGGCCAGCAGGGAGAGAAATACATTAAAAAAGGCAGATTGTTTATAAGAAAATAGCCCTTCTGCTCACATAATCTATGACATGAGTTTATGCTTTTATCTTTATTTTTTTGGGACTGACATGCTGCTGGATACCAGGCAGTTTGTTATAAATACAGCACAAAAAAGTGATCATCACTTAAGTTTCAGTGATACCACTTGAACAGATCTCATGCAAGAACTTTGAGCTATCATTTACACCACTGTGGGGCAGTAATGTTCTAATATCAGTTCCCCAAACTATACTCAAGTCTGAGATCATAAAGAGGCAGAGCAGCAATAAAGAGCTTTTGGTGCTTGGTTGCACACTTTAAATTTCTGCACCCCACAGTCCTGATGGTATGTTACATCAAGTATGAGCATGAAAGCGCGTAAGGGTAACAGTGCCATGCAGGATCATACACAAAATCTGCCTTGCTCTTTCACTCATCTAATCACAATTGAAAAGATTAACTGAAACCCAAGACACATTTACTGACACATGCATACACGTACACACAGGTCTGGAGTTGAGAGATTTCCTTGTTAAACTGTCAGACTTGGATCCATCACTCGCAGATAACAAACGGTGAGTTCCTATAACCAGGTTTTGTCATTAGTCTGTCAGTTTTCTAATAACTATCCAGCCTGGATAAGAACTGAGAGCAGAAACTACCAATCATCACAGGGGCTTAGGTGCATGTTTAACGCACTGTCACATTTGCACACACACACACATATACTGATTTGATAGATATGCTTGTTTCACTGACAGGCCAATTGCAGCTTTATCTGATATTGTTGTCATATGCCCCAAGCTTTTAGAATCTGCCTGTCACTTAACTTGCTGGCTGTCAAGATTGTTTTCTGTGATACACAACTATTTAGAAACAAATCAACTCCTGTGGCATTTGCAAGAAGAGCAGTAGCTTTGGGGTAAAATGTTCTGTTAAATTTTCTTAGAAAAAAAAAACTTTAGAAATAGAGTCCTAAGCAATATTATTCAATCAAACATGATGATCAAGAAATTAAATTAGCCACAGCAATCAGAAAATACTAAATGTTGGGAATAGTATATTAGTTAGTTTTAGTGCAGTTTCGCAAAGCTTTCATTAGACTTCACTGTTGGCTGTGCCTGTAAGGGGAGCTCAGGTCTGGCAGGAATGGAGGTGATATGGAGTACTGTTGGAGCCTCTGGGCTCAGGCTGTAGTGTTTCTGTCAGTGTGTCAGTCTGACCTGCCCACCTGCAGGATAAGCTACTAGGTTGCAAGGAAGATCTCCCTCTGACATGCGATGTGTTGGATTGACTGAAGCCTGCCAACTAAGCTGCTGACGCAGTTGTTCATACTCTGATGCTGACTTGAGTCATGCCTGTGGTTTGAGAACTTGCCAGCACACACAACTGCAGTGACTTTGTGGTGATAATTACCATTAGATCAAATGAAGAGAAATTTTTATAACAGGTTTACACAACCTTTTTCTGTTTTTTTTTCTCATTAATTCATTGTTATCACAGACTAAGAAAATGCACAAATCTAAGGGGGTGCCATCTCCACAGTGGTAGTCGCAAGCCTGTTTGCACCTTTTTGCCAATGTGCCCCCACAGTTACTAATGATTAGTCAGATTGCACCTCTCTTTATCATTATACTTTTATCAGTTACTTCTACTTTTCGTCCATCAGTGTTTGCAGCAAATTTGGGACCACCCATCCAATAATCGGGCTCTTTTTTTGAAATAATCTTGTTCCTGACAGACACTTCAGAGTAAGAGAAGCTTATCATGGGTCTTGAAACAGGGTGTAAGGAGGGGTTTGAATAAATGGTGAGCGGCATACTTCCAAGCCCAAGATTCCTTGCTAATAAAAAAAGAGACATGTAAGAGCATAACAGCATGTCCACACAAACATGTAACACACAAAAAGACTGTGTCAGTTGTGCATTAGGTTGTGACTTTAGCACAACCATGTGTTGGCAGAGATCCAAACCCATCTCATATACTGTAATTTACAGGAGTGCTGTGTGATTGTAAATACTGATTTTATTCTCATAAACACCAATATAATATTTAATGGTTAATATCAGCCATGGTTTACAAAATCAGAAACATATTGATATTGCATTGAAGTGTCATCATTTCGAATAGCCCTGCAGTTCAGTCTTATTCAGAATCAGTATACTTCATATATAAATATGAAGATAGCAATACAGTTAAGAAGATAAAATATATAAAACCCAATATTCAGATAATTTTCTGTTGGACATGTGTGAACAGAAACGCATGTATTAAATGGCGTATAAAATATAAATATTAACAAGCTGGAAATTTCTTTTGTATTGGATTAATATCATGGACAGCAATATGAAAAACTGTGTCATAAATTTTATTACAGAAGCTTTCAGGGACATATGAGAAAGAGATATTGTCTAAAATCTGCCTGCAATAAGATTAAAGTGAGTTCTTAAGAGTGGGTTTCTTTGATGTGAGAGAAAAACATGGCTGTAATAAAGTTGCTTTATTATGTCAGATGGCTTGAGATAATGATATTTCAGAGATGCATCACATGAATAATGCATGTTCAGTCCCCTCCGAAAGTATTGGAACAGCAAAGGCAATTAATCTGTTTTTTGCTGTGCTGTGAAGACATTCGTATGTGAGATCAAAAGATGACTATGAAAAGAGAAATCAGAGTTTTTAGTGTTTACTGCTTGGTATTTACATCCACAAATGTTAAACAACATAGAACATAACAAATTTTGTATCAAAAGTATTGGAACATAACAAGAGGCAGGTGTTTCTTGTTACCCAGATATGTCAAATAAGATAAAACAATCAATCAGTTATAGCCCTGGATATTCACTCTTAGTTTAAGCTTTGGCTTTCACCTATGAAGACTGCATTTGTAGCGAAGCACAGTATACCAACATGAAGACCAGAGAGTAGTTCGTTCAGCATGACATTCTGAAGCTAAGAAAAGGGGGAAAATCTATCAGAGGTATTCCAAAACCACTGACATCACCAGAATCACAATTTGTAATGTCCAAAAAAAGAAGGAAACCATCAGGGTACTGAGCAATAGGCATCAAATCAGTTGTCCACGGAAAACAACAACAACAACAACTGAAAGCCAAAGAAACCCCCCCCAAAAGAACAGCCCATAACATCATGAACAACCTCTTTAAGAGAAGACATAGAAATATCACAGTCCACTGTTCAAAGAGGACTAAGAGAACAAATAGAGACCATACTGCAAGAATTCAAACCACTTATCAGCAGTAACAATCAGAAGACAGATTGAAATATGCAAAAAAACAACAACAAAGAAAGTTCAGAGATGAGCTGCAGTTTTTCTGGAACAAACTTTGGTGAACTGATAAGCAGAAGAAGAAAAGATGCAAGCATGGTGGAAGGTGTGTCATTGTTTGGGCTTGCATGGCTGCTTCTGGAACAAACTGACAACAATGATCCAAAACACACTGCCACCTCAAGAAAGGACTTCATAAGGGAGAAAAAATTGAAGGTTTTGAATTGGCCAAATCAATCAGATCTTAACCAAACTGAACATACATTTTAACTCCTGAAGGGAAGATTAAAGGGAGGAAGCCCACAAAACAGATAACAGAGCAAAGAAAAAAGCCTTAAAATGCATAACCAATTAAATTACAAGAAGTTTGGTGGGGTCGTAGGCTTGACACAGTCATTGCAAGCAAGGGATTTCCAACCAAATATTAGGAATGTTTATCTTTAATTCAGTTAAAAGTTCCAGTATTTTTGCTCTCTTGAAGGTTTAATGCAGAATATGTTGTGCTCTATGTTGTTTAACATATGTAGATGTAACAACCAGGGCATAAAGACCATATTCTTCTTTTTATCTCACACACAAATAACTTCAGTGCATATCAAAATTTAATCTGGCTTGATGTTCTAATACTTTTGGAAGGGAATGCAGGAGAAGGCGCGATACTTTAATTTAAGTTAATTTAATAACACCGAGCCTCAGATTTCCCGTGGTACTTTTTATCCACAACTTTGTTTGCAAACGCTAGGGGTGTAAAAGGGAACATGAATAAAATGGCCCGGCTCCAGCCCAACATTGTTAGTGTGATATTGCTATCTGCAGCTGGTATCAGGGTATAAACTGAATGATTCCATCACAACTGCACTGTATATTCACTACAATTGATTGCACAATTATCCATTATGTATTGAGCAGAGCAGGATGTGCTGCCTCACTGTTATTGTGTGTCATAGTCTACAAGGGGGCCAAAATCTGCAGAGCCAGATAAGAGTGCCGGCTGGACTGTCCATTCACAAATTTCTCATGAGGTCACTCAGCTGTTGGATATTAAAAGCCATTGGAGTAGTGGGGGTAGTTTTGATAAGGGAGGGGCAAAAAAGTAATAAAGTAGAGGATGTTTTTCTCACTGTCATGATAACACTTCTGGTTCCTTGCTTAGAAAAAAAGGAATGTCCAGGTACTGTAAATACACTTCATGTCAAGGAAAGAAGAACTATCATTGTCACAATTACCTCTCTAGGTGTTTGAGTGTGTGTGCACGTGTCTTTGGTGAGTAATCGCTTAGAAGTGTTGTTGTGCTGGCCAAGTGCAGCTGTACAGGAAGGAGACCTTCTTAGGTTATCACTGCTCTCACTGGACACTCACGTCATTGCCCAGCTCCACAACAGATGTGTTTTTCTCTGCTCCAGGAGGGAAAACATGGCAGGAAAACTATAGTAGTGACAGGGACATTACACAGAGGGAAAAGTCCTGTGTAGTTTTGTTGCACAATTCCTGAAAACAAGCTGAAAGTTAACCTGTGAGGGTCAAACGATCATAATTAATAACTGTTGCATGCAAATTACTGTTATATATAAATATATACTGTAAAGATCTCTATTAGAGACATTGAGTCTTTGCACAAGCACTTAGTAAATACTGAGCAAACAATTAGCCTTAAAAAATTTACATCATCGTCACCATATAACTTTGGCTAAAGGTTAGAAGTACAATGCTGTAAACACACTGTATGATGCACAGGCCATATCTAGCATTATTCATGTTAACTCCAAAATACCAAGACTTGACATTGTAAAGAAAAACTTTACAATAAAATCTTCAAATCTGATGTTTGGCTATTTGAAAGACATTTTTTATAAAGTGATACAATATGAAACTATCACTAATGTCATCACGGTAATGTTTTGTTGTTGTTGTTTTATTTTTAACGCAGGTTTGTTGCGCGTTACATAGAGGCAGATTAAAATGACTTTAATAGTCCATTACTGGAATATTATAATGAACAGATTGTGTTTGTATTCATTTTTGTGTTCCATTACTTTTCATTCTACATTTACATAATACCCCTCAAACTTGCAGTAAATATGGTCATCACTTGAGTTCAGGTGGCCTGTTTGTTTTTTCTTTTTTGTTAATGGAGTAAACTTTACAGTGATATTTAATGCCAAACATTTGAATATGTTCTTGTGAATCCTTCATTTCAAAAGGCACAGCTATCATCACACTGGCAGTACAAAACAAAGGAGAAGAAGTCTAGGCCTTGTGTGCCTTTGCAACTGCTATCTTGAAGTGGTGTTTTGACAGTTCACAGAGAAGAAAATGCCAAACCCATGTGCCAATTCTGAATGTTGTAATGACAAACTTTCAGAAACTAAACAATAGGACATGACATTTAAAAGGTGATTAGCTGTTTTACAGTATTTTACTGGGACTGAGGTCTTTCTGCTGCTCCTTGATACACACTCACTATGAAAACATGGGAGAGGAAATGAGAACCAAAAAGTAAAAGAGATCCTTATGCAGCTGAAAATAGCACAGTGATTTCCAGGTCAATTGTCTGGTTTATACCTTCTCATGTGGCCCGATTCTCATGTGTCAGGCAGTCACCGATGTTACTCTTATCAGAAGAAATCTACACCACTGGCCTTCCAGGACTAATTGGTGAATGCTGGAACACACTATCTGTGGAAATAAAGAGTGCCATGTATATTTTAATTGATTAAGATTAATTAGACAGTAGAGTAAATTAATTACATTAGAAAAATAAGATACAGATTTCCCCCCTGCCATTAATTGGTTGATGAGTAAGTTCTATTTGGTTGACTACAGCCCTAACTGAAATGAAACAAGATCACACTGATTTAGTAAATGACAAAAATATGTGTTTCTAAATTTCAGTTTATTTACTTACTTAAATAACCGTGGATAAAACCCCTGCCTCGGTAGACAACATACATTAGGAGGTACAGCTTTGTTGTTTCAAAGTGGCCTCTGTAATTTTGAACAGCTAAGGCCAAAGTGGTATCTGCATGTTTATGTCTACCATGGTTATGAAAAACTAATTCCTGCAGTGTCAAAATAGTTGGGAGACCTTTTTTTTCTTTGTAATTTTGCATCTGGATAAGACCACAGTGGATTCTGAACCAAACAGCCAAATTTTGATTGAAGTGCAAAATTTAAACTTTAATTCAAGGAGTTTGAAAAAAGAGCTATGTGAAGTGTTTAGGAATTACAATTTTTATACACAGTCCACCATTTTCAGAGGCTCCCAAGTAAGGGCACAATTGACTGACAAGCAGTTTGATGGCCAGGTGAGGCCAGTTCCCACATTACTCCACAAGAAACTATGCAGATAAATTATATGGACCTGATTCAAAGTGTTGAACTTGCATTTGGTAGCTGTTCACACTGCTTTTCTCTCAATATGAGGCTTAAAGAGATGCTGAGGCAAGTGAAGGAAGCCATCATGAGTCTGAAAAAACAAAACAATGAAATAATCTCTATGAGATAGTAAAAACTTTTAAAGTGGTTAAAACTTTTGAAGTGGTTAAAACAACAATCTGGTAAAGATAGAAGAGATTAAATGCACTGGCCAGCTTAGCAACACCAAAAAGCCTAGAAGACCACAGAAGACTACTAAAGTGGATAATCACAGAATTTTTTCCTTTATTAAGGAAAAAACATTTTGCAACATCTAGCCATGTCAAGAACACCCTCAAGAAGGTAATTGTATCGTTATCAAAGTCTACAATCAAGAGATACCTTCACGAATGTAAATACAGAGGGTTTACAACAATGTGCCAATCCCTGGTTTCAAGGCCAGATTAGAGTTTGGCAGAATACATCTAAAAGAGCCTGCACAGTTCTGGGAAAAAAAGAGTCTTTGAACAGAGGAAACCAAGATTAACTCATACTAGAATGAAGGGAGGAGAAAAGAAAAGGAAAGGAACAGATCATAATCCAACACATACCACGTCATCTGCCAAACATGTTGGAGGCAGTATTATGACATGGGCATGTATGGCTGCCAGTGGAATTGGGTCACTACTTCTTACTGATGATGTGACTGCTGATAGAAGTAGCAAGATTAATTCTAAATTATACAGGGCTATACTCTCTGCTCAGAATCAGCCAAATGCTGGAAAACAGATTTAATGGCACTTCACAGAGTAAACAGATGACCCAGAACCATCTGGAAAAGGAACTGTTTTTCTAGACAAAGACACTGCATACTCTTGAATGGCCAAGTCATTTACCTGCTCTCAACACAAAAGAGCAGCTTTTTAATAACTGAAGACAAAACTAAAAGCAGAGACCAGCAAACGAGCAGCAACTGAAGGCGGCTGTAGTAAAGGTCTGGCAGAGCATCTTAGTGGAGGAAACACAGCATTTAGTGATATCCATGGGTTTTAGACTTCAGTCACTGACTGCAAAGGATTTTCATCAAAGTATTAAAAACAAACTTATATATAAAATTATGTTTGTCCAATTACTTTTGAGCCTTTAAAAAGGGGGATAGTAATCCCCCCCATAAAGTATTCTGATTCTGATTTTGAACTGTGTATAAAAATGGCTGTAATTCCTAAACAGTTAATGCAATTCTTTAATCAAATTCTTTAATCAAACCCTTTGAATTAAAGCTAAACATCTGTACTTCTATAATTTGACTTAACCTGGTCTACCATGAAGATATGGGAAACGGATGTTGAAGCTAGGTTAAGGAGAGAGGTGACAATCAGTGAGCAGCAGTATGGCTTCATGCCGAGAAAGAGTACAACAGTTGCAATGTTTGCTTTGAGAGTGCTGATGAAAGCATATGATAGGGTGCCAACAGAGGAACTGTAGAATTGTATGAGGAAGTCAGGAGTGGCAGAGAAGTATGTGAAGGTGATGCAGAACATTTATGAGGACAGTGAGACAGTGGTGAGGTGCGCAGTAGGAGTGACAGATGGGTTCAAGGTGGGGGTGGGATTACATCAGGGAATCAGCTCTGAGCCCCTTCTTGTTTGGAATGGTGATGGACAGATGAGGTTAGGCAGGAGTCTTTGTGGACTGTGATGTTCGCAGGCTACATTGTGATCTGTAGTGAGAGTAGAGAAGACTCAACAAAATTAAATCCATTTTGGTACAATGTAATGATAAGGTGCTCACATGTAAAACACATGTTAAATATTTGGGCCTAAATTTAGACCAGTCTCTGAATGGAGAAAGCATTGCTGACAAAACAGTACAAAAGTCTAATGCTAAACTTAAGTTCCTCTATCGGCAAGCTAAG